>JASDQU010505574.1:0-13490 GCA_032191745.1 Picea mariana | reverse complement strand
GTCCGATTCATGAAGTTGCTTAGGTATGCTCCACACTTGAACAAGGAGAATATAAAGGTCAATAATTTTGTGTTTGGCCTTAACTTCAATGTTCGTGCGAAGGTGAGGATCTTAATGCCTCATACGTTGCTCGATGTGGTCTAGAAGGAACTCATAGCATAGAAAGAGCTTACTAGTGGGGGTTAAGGTAGGACTCCTACAAGACCAAATGGACTAATGATGACACGTGCGTAGCAGCATCAAAAAGCAACCAGACATACATCAGGGTATCGATATATGTCAAGAGGACACACGTTCATGAAACCACCATGACCCTCTCCTCAGCAAAGGACTCTCTACAAAGGACCATAGAATCAACGCAACATCACTCGCAACAACAACAGTTTAGGCCTGTTCAGCAAAACAAACTAGGATTTCAGGCTGGTAGGACAACAAATCCTACTTCAGGGACCAGGAGCACTGGATTGAAGACTGGATGTTGGACATGTGGAGAGCCACATTACCAGCATGAATTTTCAGTTGAGAGGTTCAGAGCAGCCGGGTCATCCAGACACATTACAATTGGATATTTGGGCAAGGCCCACCAGATTCATGCAGTGGTGAATAACGGCTGAGCCAAGCACCAATCCACTGTGCTCGAGATGTCAGGTACCATTGCTGACCAAAATTCAAGTATTTTGATAGATATGGGTGCTACAAAGGGATTTATCTCTAGTGAAACATTGAAGAGAATTAAGGTAAAGGTAGTCGAACGGGATGAGTTCATATATGTAGAAATAACTTTGGGTGCCAAACAAAATTTTGGGGGAAGAGTTGTGGGTTGTCGCATTAACTTCAAAGATTTTGCAACAACATCTGACCTATATGTAATCATATTAGGATCTTATCACATCGTGATTGGTATGGACTATATGGAATCGCATGATGCGATACTCAACTATAATATGAATAGTTGAGTTTGACCGATGATGAGGGATAGAGAAGAGTGATTGTGGGAAGAAACTGGGGAGTGTCCTTGAGTTTCATTTGATCCCTACAACTATAGAAGAGCATGCACAAAGGATGCAATCTATATGCAATCTTAGGGATGAAAGAAAAGGGTGCGGTAGAAGTATTAGAAAACCTTCTAGTAGTATGAAAGTTTGCGGATGTGTTCCCAGAAGAGTTACCAGGTTTTCTGCCCGAAAGAGAGATGGAGTTTACAATCAACTTGAAACCTAGTACTGAAATGATAGAAAGAACTCCTTATCGGATTTCGACACCTAAGTTACAAGAGTTTAAAATGCAACTGAAGGAGTTGTTGTACCTAGGACTTATACACCCAAGTGTGTCACCTTAGGGTGCGCCTGTTATTTTCATAAGAAATAAGGATGGGTCGTGGAGACTTTGTATTGACTATCGTTAATTGAACAAGGAAATGATCAATAACCAATATCTGTTGCTAATAATAGATGATTTGTTTGACCAAATGAAGGGCATGAATGTGTTTTCAAAGATCGACTTGAGATCAAGTTATCACTAGTTACAGATCAAAGAGGAAGACGTTCCTAAGACTGCATTCAAGACGATGTTTGGACATTACGAGTTTACCATTTTATTGTTTGGACTGAAAAATGCCCAAGGGGTATTCATGAGCTTGATGAATGGGGTATTCTGTGAATACTTGGACAAGTTTTTTCAAGTATTCATTGACGAGATATTGATATATTATAGGATGACGGAAGAAGATGAAGAACATTTGTGCTTGGTACTACAGTGTTTATGAGAAATAAATTGTATGGGAAACTGTTAAAATTCTCTTTTTATCAATGAATGATTCATTATTTAGGGCATGTTATCTCTGGTGAAGGCATCGTTGTAGATCCAATGAAGTTAGAGGCTATTGTGGAATGTCATGTGTTGACGAACGTACTAGAAGTACACTGTACATAACTTTAAGGTTTTAGAAGGATATTACCGACGATTCGTCTTAGGTTTTTCGATAATCATAATTCCAATCACCAAATTGTAGAAGAAAAAACAGAAGTGTGTATGGACCGAGAAGAGCGCCGAAACATTTGAAAGGCTCAAGGAGTTGTTGAAGACAACACCGATACTAAAATTCCCTAACATGGAAAAAGAATTTTTGGTATGCATAGATGCATCCAAGGAAGGCTTAGGTGGAGTATTGATGCAAGATGGTTGAGTCATCGCTTACATCTCAAGCAAATTAATAAAGCATGAGGAGAACTATGCAACACATGATTTGAAGCTATTGGCCATTGTGTATGCTTTAAGAGTGTGGAGACACTATCTTATTGGATGAAAGGTTGAACTAAAAATAGATCATAGTGGATTGCGGCACATTTTTATGCAAAGTGACTTGAACATGCGACAAAGGTGTTGGTTAGAATTGCTTAGCGAATACGATTTTGACATTACTTACATTAAAGGAACAATGAACAAAGTGGTAGATGCATTGAGTTGGAGATGACACCTATTCTTAGTGATACCTCTTTAGACGAATCTTCGAGAAAATAGTCTAACTGTACAGATTGACGATGACTGGTATAAAGAGGTTAAGGAAAATATTGGACAAGACACCATGTTGGTACCAAAGTTTGAAGGATATACATTGGATAATGATAGATTGATGAGGTATAATAACTAGATTTACGTACCGCCTAATGACGAATTGAGAAGTTTGATCATAAGTTAAGCTCATAGATCAGTGTACATGGCTCATCCAGCAGTCACGAAGATGAGGGAAGTCCTTAAGCCCTTATTCTTCTAGAAAGGAATGAAGGTGGACATAGTTAACTACGTGGCAAGGTGTGTAGAATTTCAGCAAGTGAAGGCAAAACATAGAAATCCGGCAAGATTAATACAACCACTCGCTATTCCACAATCTAAATGGGAGGTCATTTTGATGGACTTCATTGTTGCATTGTCACTGACATAAAGGAGGCACGACTCGATTTTCGTAGTAGTTGACACTCCGACGAAGAGTGCACATTTTATCCCTATGTGTATGACATATCGGGTGCCAGACGTAGCTAGATTTTTTATCAATGAGATTGTGAGATTACAGGGTGTGTCAAAAAGTTTCATATTTGATAGAGGATTAGTGTTTACAAGACATTTTTGAACGAGTTTCTAAGGGGCCTTTGGGACACAACTGAACTTTAGTACAACATATAACCCTAAGATAGACGGACAAATAGAAAGAACAAACCAAATTTTGGAAGAAATGTTGTGTATGTACATGATGGACCAATAGAAGAATTGGTAAGAGTTCTTTCCACTGGCAGAGTTTGCTTACAACAATAGCTATCAAAGTACCATTAAGATGGAACCATTTGAATTTTTTTATGGGCGACCGTGTCGGACATCATTGAGCTGGGATAGACTTGAGGATAGGGTCCTAGTAGGACCAAAAGTGATCCAAAAAATAGAATAGCAAATGAAAATGATAAGACAAAGGATTAAAGAAGTGCAAGATTGACAGAAGAGTTATGTTGATGCGCATCACGTTACCATAATTATGAAAATGGTGACCAAGTTTTATTGTGGGTGAAACTGCACAAGAGCTCGATAAAGTTTGGAAAGGGTGCTAAAATCACTCCTAGGTCTGTGGTACCTTTTGAGTTTGTGGAAAGGAAGAGACCCATGGCCTATAGACTAGCGTTGTCTGATTCTTTGAGGTGTATGCATGATGTTTTTCATGTATATGTTTTGAGACATTATGTTAGTGATACTACACATGTGATTGACATGATTGTCTGATTCTTTGAGGTGTATGCATGATGTTTTTCATGTATATGTTTTGAGACATTATGTTAGTGATACTACACATGTGATTGACATGATTTTCTTGCAACTGTCAGATGAGGGTACACTCATGGCAGAGCCAATCCGCATTCTAGACCATCACATTCAACTTCTACGACTTCGAACAATCGATCAGGTCAAGGTCCAATGGGACAATTATATTCTACACTCAGCTACCTCGGAGGACACATATGATATGTGCCAGTATTTTCCCTATTTATTTGATAATTTATACATATAGATCTTTTCAGATTCTTTATTTACATCATTTTATATACTATACAACTTCAAGATGAAGTTTAAAACAAGAGGAGTTGTATGTAACATCCTTCTCTTGTGAGCACATGTTATTGACTTATTCTTTGAGGACACGTGTGTTCAAGTGATCCAGTTATAATATATGGTTAGTTGTTTCACTTATGGATTCTTATAATGATATTGATGGATTATGATTTATGTTGTTTGGTATCTATGTATTGACAGATACTATTGATGAGTTTTCCTTGTGTGTGCAAGAAACTAGAAAGAATGAGGATGTCGATGGAATAAATGGACCTCCTTGGACTCTGAATTGAGTCAGAGAGTGGACTGTATTGGTTGGGTATTTCATTTATGCATATGTGACATATGATCTATTATATTATGATGTTGTTTATGCATCATTGACAATGTTTCCTTGATGGATGCATGCTGACAATTTCTTGCTAATCTGACTCACATAAGGAGTAAAGGGGCCATGCACATAGACCATATATTGAGGGAGAGGTGCGGCAGCATCCCTGTCACAGCCTACTAGCACTTCCACAGTGGCTCGAATTGTAGGTTAACGATTACCTAGTTTGAGGGATCCACGATGCCATGAGGAAAGACTGAGATAGTTGCTCGCGAATATTTCTAAGGAGCCCACAATAAAGCAGGGTCTGTATTCCTTAGAATTTGTTAGTCTCTCACAAGGTTTCCCGAATGGAGTGTTGACTTAAACGGTTGGACAACTATCAAAACGAGTCAAAGGAGAGTGGCACCCTTGGAGCACAGAGTGCGTCTTGAAGGGCACATCACGTAGTTAAAAAATTTAGTCAAATCCAAGTGGCACCCTTGGAGCATGGAGTGTGTCTTGAAGGGAACGTCGCGTAATTAAAAATTTGAGACAAAGGTGAATGGCACCCTTGTAGCATGGAATGTGTCTTGAAGGGCACGTCGTGTAAATAAAATTTGAGTCAATGAATGTAGGTGGCCTAGAAAACCCTAAGCGAATAATTAACCTTGTAAAATCTTGAGCACTTCCGGATCAATCGATTAATAAATTAACTAACGATTTAATTTATTAATCATAATCCCTATAAGAATCTAATCCCTTGCAATTAAAAATTTATTTAAGCATAATTCTAAGTTAGTAAGAAGACTAAAAATTAAATTTATAAATTAAATAATGAGGGAATGAAGGAAATCAATTTAAGAATTCAAGGAAAATAAATTTAATCTAAAGATTTATTTAACACACATATGTCCAAGTGATTACCAGATTGGAAGTTAAGGTAAGAATGGAATAAAGCTAAAGGAATGAGTACACATAGAAAGGAATCTAGAGTCTAGTTAACACTAGTCTAACTAGGAGAAGATTCTTGTTTTAACTCAACTCAGTCATTAATTGGAAATAAGGAGAATAAAGACAACTAGGAGTGATTTAAGGAGAGCTTTTACGAAGGGTTAGGGAAACTATTTTTTATTAAAATAAATTGTGTATTTAATTATGCGAATTGGGGAAAGGGTGACAAGTTTAAGGGGGAGATAATTCTAATTTTTTTTAATTAAAAAATGAATTAGTGCAAGTGGGGATGGGTTATGGGAAAATTCCATAAAACAAATGGTTGAGATGAGAAATAGAAGACAGGCTCGGGGAATAGGGGGGAATAAGGGTCACTGTAGCATTGGCTGGAAGGTATCAGTGAAGTCTCAGCGATTAGCAAACAAGAGGTCAAAATGAACGTCCTTTCGAAAGACCATCTTCGACTTTGAAATTTTTCATGGTTACGATATTTCATTTGAGATTGTAATTGAGTTAAGAATTTTTATTGTATAATAAGAGCTATAGAAATCCCACGTAATTTGTGTTGTAATTCCAATTTAATTTGGAAAGTTACGTATTGGTCAATATCCAGAAGAAAACTTGATAATTGTTGTCTTTTAGATTCTCAATGAAATTTTACTGCTAGTTGACATAAGAAAAATAGAGTACATTATTTTTTATCACTGCTGATATGAAAATGACAAAAGCTTGGGTCCCTTTAAAATTTCGTATATATTGAGGTGCTTGGGTAATAACATCATTTTACAAACACTTAAAACTTATGAGTTTTGACTTAATCAGAAGCAATTTTAACAGTCATAAACTGCCATTTTATTCCTGAGTTTGATTTGGTAAATCCTTGATGGGTTGTGTAATAAAGTAATTTATGGTTAGTGATGCCATTTACCTTTCGCAGCTAAGATTGAATTTGTATTTTCTGGATTGAGGTGCGCTACTAGATCGAATTGAAAGCTAGATACAAATGGTATTTTTTAGCCCAACATTTTAGCCATTCCACCACAAAATTCTGCTCTCTACAACCACGTATTAGTTATTTAGTTAACAACATATTAGTTATTTGTTGGCAACTTCCATAAACCTGTGAGGATTGATAATCTAAGAAATTGGTTGTTACAAAGGCATCAACATACTCAGAAAGGTGAGGCAATCCCACAGGCGCCATCTCTAAAATAGCTCAGTATTGGCACTCGTGAGTTTTTGGGACAGGTTTTAGGGAAAACGAATTCTTGAGGTAGAATTGAACAACGGTGATTTGTGGAGGTCATCGTTGAAAAATAGATTTCTTCTGATGAACCCGTCGGATTGCTGGTATCAWGCCCGCTTGCTTTATGAATAACGAATGGTTATCCTTGCGCTGGAGGTTWGTSCCTTTGCGTTCTSTCAGCCAGTCCTTTTTGAGGTCTGTGTGTTAGTTTTAGGACACCAGTTTCCATTTAAAACTTGTTATTATTAATGGATTTTAGTAAGGTTTTTTTCCAACGAAATCATTGTTGCCAGTTGCCGTTGCACCCGCGCCTAAATTCCTGATGCGTAGATCCTTGTGATCACTCCAGATTCAGCCTCTACCCTTGTGACAGCGTGTTCAACAATCAAGGGAACGATGTATTTATGCTCTCTTACCTTCAATCGACTAGGAATTGCATTGTTGAGGATGTAACTCTAATAGCATTGCAAACTTACTTTTTATATTCAAAAGGTATTCTTACTCAAAAAAAAGGGTAAGGTTTTACCTTCTAGTCAAATAATTATCTTTGGATGGGGAATGTCTATTATAGACATCATGGAATATTCCAGCATTGTTTCCCTAGAGCATCACCTATGGAATACTTATTCTTATAGGGCTGGGTACTATTAGTAATCGATTTTCAAAATTCTTATTAACTAGGCACACAAAACAATAAAACAATGAGTTTTGAGTGTTTTAAACAAAGTTTTATAAAAAAAATCTAAAAATTATACAATTTAAGTTGTTTTTTAACAACTAAGTTTTTCAATTCGATCTCTTATTTGGCCTCTTCGAGGAGGGACACAGAAAATATCTTAGGTTAAGTTTTTCAATTCGATCTCTTATTTGGCCTCTTATTTGGCCTCTTCGAGGAGGGACACAGAAAATATCTTAGGTTAAGTTTTTCAATTCGATCTCTTATTTGGCCTCTTGGAAGGACACAGAGAAGATATCTTAGGTTATTGTTGATTTAAAAAGCAAGCTGGTTTTCTGATTTTTACCAAACAAAGTAATGATTTTTACCAAACAAAGTAATGTAGAGATGAATCTAGCATTACTTAAGAAACATTAAATATTTACTCAAAATCTAGCCATATATTAACCCATATTTATCAGATCTTAGATTACACATAGAAAAGCTTTAGCTTACACGTAGAACATTGTAAGCAGGACACAACAGAGAGGTTTCCATGAGACAAGGATAGTCGGCCCTATGTTTCCTCCTAGATTTTCCATTGCATTTTCCTCCTATCTTTCCCGTTGTGTTTTCCCCTTTTGCTCAGCGCCTCGACTCTCTACCCCTCCTTTCCCTTCTACTTTGGCCTGGCCTGGCCATTGCCTCCATTCCCTTCTGCTCCAACCTGGATATGCGCTCTAAAATGCTTCTGCTCCAGCCTGGATATGCGCTCTAAAATGCACATATTTGACCTTTTCTTAAAATTTATATCTTAAACATTATATATTTGAAACATTACCTTCTTGCAAATACTGACCTTTAATTTTCTCTTTGCAGATTTCCTGGCATTAGTGTTTATCTTTGTATTCCTGCAGCCAAACAATTGAGCTCCTTCCGGACATCCAAATTCTTGGTCTTGTCGGGCACAGACAGGTTGTTTAATACATATTTGAAACATTACCTCCTTGCATATACTGACCTTTAATTTTTTCTTTGCAGATTCCCAGAAGCTGGTCTTTATCTCTGAATCCTTTTCTACTAATTCCTCCAGCCAAATAGATTGAGCTCCTTATTCTTGGTCTTGTCGGCGTCTTGTGTGGCACAGACACTGGTTTTTTGTTTGACTAACACATTTGTGTGATACTTAACCTTTGGTAAATAAAAAACTGTCAAGATCCAGTACAATGGAGATCAAAATAAGCTGTCAATGTCTAAGAGGCCAAAGGACCTGCCAAAATCAAGCATAATGGATATAACTAGTAAAACAATTATGCTAAAAATTATTAGAAATAATGATATTTTTGGTTTAAAAAATGCTAGATTAAACAAATAGTAAAAAACTAGTTATGGAATTGTATTCATTAAGTCAGAATAATATTTCTTATATTTTGAATGCCTATGTACCTTCTATATACATAGAACATGTATTCATTTTTCCAATAGAGGTAGATCTTGAACTGGAAATCTTATATATGTACAGGTTTCAAATTCCAAAAAGAAAATGTTTTGATCATTTATATTACCTAACAATCGATAGTGGAAAATGGCATAAACAATTCTCCGCTAGCATATGGAATGCGGCCTAGTAAAAAATAGCATTATGAGAATCTCAGGCACATGGAATGACTGGTAAACAAGAGCATTATGCGAATCTTGTGATACACTTTTTATTTGCTGGAAAGATGATAGAAGGAACTAGATCTATGATTGGCTGGGCTGTGAGATGGGTATGCAACACTACCACTCAAGTAGCCTCTCTTCTTTGAGCATTTTGGACCTGCAAATAAATTACATTTAGTGTCGGCTAAAAGATGTAAAATTTCTCCGTTATGAAACACCAAAAAGATCAAAGTAACCTCCTAAATTGCCATATAATAATAGAAAAAATGCAAAAATAATAAAAACTGGAAGTTTAACTTTAGCATACCGAAGGCATTCGTGCCAGAGGTTTTTATGATCCATAGCCTTTTGATTGTATGAAGAAACATTCTGCAACATACAGCTTTGTTGATAAAACCTTCCCCAAGCCAAAATCAATAGTCTTTAGGAGTTTTTCTTTTACTAAAGCCATTAGTCAAAATCAGGAGTCCTTTTGGAGTTTTTCTTTTAGTAGAGTTCAAATCAGGAAGCATAGTGCCTCTACGATGCATGACAAGCACGCAGTCTCCTTCATTACTCCTTCACTATCTTCATAGGCTAGTACGAAATCAGTAGAAGGACCAAAAGGCGGAAAAGGATTCACAATGTTTTTATTTCGCATTCTAATGCAGGGTCTGATGTGATCTGAAAATCATGTTAGGTGAGGCAACATTTTTATATGAATGGATGCTATAAACACAAAAATGCATCAAAAGGTACTCACCTTCGGTTCTTGGTTGAAACATATTCTTCAAATCCTCAACAAGAGTCTCATCATATTCATAAGCATTAAATCTTGCCCATGTCTGTTACATTGCCTCATGGCTTGCGCGAACCTCGCTCGGCCCCTCACTTCAACGACAACCTGCATGCGAGACAGTTGTTGTATAGAGATATCGATTATGCAGCACATGGGAAGCGCACATGTCCCCTCTATTCATAGAGGGAGACACGTGGAAATTCATTACATTAACACGTCTAGTGTGGATGGAGAGTAGTGCCTCCATGATTAGATTATTTTTAAAATAAAACTTGTCAAGAGGTCCAACTCAACTTCTGATTCGATATTGACAAGGCTGTCAGCACAACTATAAATTTTAATGCATATCCCAAAACTTTCTTATATACCAACAGTTAAGGATTGTGTAATTGTGTAAACTTTTTAATAATATCATAAGTGGACAAGATGGGTATCTTTTCTAAAGTTGTTGGGAAATTTAATAAGAAGTTATGAATAAGTGATTTTAATTCAAAACTAAGTTTTTTCTTTTGATTTGATTATGAAGTTGGGGTGTTGAGTTGGATGCAGAGTCCATTATGTGAAGATCCTAGTGTGGGTTCTTGTGTACTTAAGAAAATCCAAAATGTTTATGCCACAATGATTTACCAAACCTATGGGCAGATATCTTATCCAAACAAATGCTCTTAAATGTTCGCTTAAATAAAATGTCATCTCTGTAAATATTTCACACACCCTTTCTCGAAAGCGCTATCTAATATTGCAAGAGAGAAGCAAGTTAGTCTTGAGTATCCGTGAGGGTGTGGATCCACATTTATGTTTATCTGGTAACTGTTCTTGGTTGCATATTTCAATTCACACAAATAATCTATATCACAACTCACATCAACATAAAAAACTATGTTTAAATAAGTATTTTCCAAAGCGGATTTCACCGGCCATGAAAAATCAATGTGTAGATCATCCGGCCAAATATACCACCAATCTTACTTGCTGATCGATTTGTTTATTTAAATTACAATTACATCCAGTAGAAGAGACAGATCTAATTTTTGGAAGCACCCTATGAAGTTAAGCACTTGCAGCAGTCAACAGTCAACTCAAGCAATGACAGTCCCGTAAGCAGTTGAACAATCGAGCAGTCAATCAAGCAATGGTAGCTCTGCCTTAACGGAAGGGACTTGCTGCTAGCTCGTTTTGTTACGTCGAAAGGCGTACATCTATTGATAATGGGTACAATTAATCACCTTTTAATCTAAAATTTTAATCTTATGGCTAACAATTGAAGATGCTCATAACTTCCTTGCATTTCTGAATACTTTCGTTACCTTGTTTACTTTTTCACATTTACTTAATATGATTAAGAAATTACTTCTCTAACCATTGATTGACATGTTAACTGATTAAGAAAAATTAATATGTATAAAACTTTGCATCGCCACGTTCCTTGAGATTAAACATTTGTAGCTGGACGCAGTGATAGCTACAGCAGCAGTAATTGAACGTCGTTTCAACTAGCATAGCGACGTTTCAGTGACCAATACCTTTCAGCGTTCTTCAAAATCGGCTGTGCTAGTTATATAATTTTCCGGATAACCTACACTCTAAATCCAAGATAAAGGCAAATTCTAATTAAACCAATAAAACGTTGTTGAGAAAGTACCTATTTCGATTACATGCACGACTTATACTAGATGTTCTTAAACGGTACCACCTAGCACATATTACTTGAGAATGAGTCTTAGTACATCGAAAATGAAAAATTATATCATCTTTAGGGTTTGTTTCCTTAAATATGATGTAACAATTAATTTAATAGAATAGACCTTCCTTTCTAATCTTTCATAATAGTGATTTTATTTTAACAACTTTTATTATTGTTAAATATTAATCGTAACAAAATACCAAATGCGCCTTGCACAATTAGTATTCTTAAGGAATTGCGCAAGTTGCGCAACGGTCAAATAAGATAGAAAAATGATTATCATGTACGCCTTGTTGCTTTGCTGCACAAGAATCCCTAATTTATGATAATTCGTCCTATCTTGTTGAAAATAAATGGTGTTGCTTTGAGAAGGAAACTTTAGTCCCTTCAGTGTAAATGTTACGTCGCCTGAATTAAGAAGAGTAATTGCGCAAATTGAGAAAATAAGTATTACTTTATGCGCCTTTACCTTATCCCTTGTGCTCTTAAACTTTATCAGTAAAGAACAAGTTTAGAACTTATTGGTAAAGTAGTTTTAAGTTGCATGACCATTATTCTTGTTATTCGATGATTAAAATGTTGATGTGTAATGATTAGTAATTATATTTATTTGCACCATGGAATATTGTTGATGTATAAATGAATAAGTACACAGATTTCCTTGCACCACAGAATCATGTTGATGTGTAATGATTTAGTAATTGGATTTATTGTGCCATGGAATAATTTTGATTTATGAACGATTTAGTATTTAGATAATCTTGTGCCTTGAAATTAATGCTGGTATATGATGGGTTATGTGATTGATTACTCTTGTGCTATATTTAATTGGTGATTAGGATTGATTGATTGATCTAGTTGATTGACGACTTGATTGGTTTTAGCGGGATTTAGGCACCTCCTTGTTCCTCATAACAATCGCCAGCCCTGATATCTCAAATGGTCAAAATCAATCGGATGAATCCTGGACTTGAGCGTTGCTTATGTGTCCTGGAGGTCCTAACCATGTAGGATAGGTTGGGAGGGTAGTTCTTTTAATTCTTAGTGACATGGTTGATCATTCAATTGTATATTGCTTCAGTCAATTGTGATGTGTTGATTATGTCGTTGTTTAGTATGATGATGTGTTGATTAAGTGCAACTATTAGTTATGATGATGCGTTGATTGAGCTGTTGTTTGTGTGTTAATTTGTGTCGGTTTTAGTTATGTTAATGCAATGCTTAAATGTGTTGTTTTATTTATGATTATGTATCATTTGCGAGGTTTCTTATGATGTTGTAATGAATTTAATATCCTAATGCAAAACAAAACAAAAGAAAATATTTACCTGTTGTACATTGCTTTGTTGTCGTGACAAAGGGACGGTTACACATAAATATTTAAATTTTTAGATTAAATGAATTACAATTATTCACCCACACACTTGTCACACTCTCCCCAAGTTGCACAAGTAATTACTATTTTTATTTTATTTAAAAAGACAATTTCCCTCACATTCCCCAATGTGTTCCTATTTTCGCTCTTAGTTGTCCCTTTGATCCCCAAATTCTCATTTAATGAGTGTCTCCTAACTTGATATTACTTAGAGTTGGACTATGAGTCTTATTTTAGTTAGACTTAGTGGTAGCTTGACTTAAGATACTATTCTATGTATATACATATTCTCTCAAGCTATTATTTATTTCTATTTTAAAAATCTTTTTTATTAATTTCAAACACACATGTGCATTTTGTCCATCCCTTAAATTGTATTCCCCATTTTTCTAGACTTTGAATTTATCTCAAATCTTTTAAATTATGTCATAGTTCATTTAGTCATTTATTTAAATTTTAGACTTAGACCGAATCTTACACATAGGCTTATAATTTTGTTATTATTTATAATTAATAATTTATTGTTTAATTTATTATTTTATTCTAACAAGGTCTAACCATTTCAATGTTTTTTTGGCCACCTAGATTTATTGACTCAAGTTTTTATTTACGCAATGTGCCCTTCAAGACGTACCTACATGCTCCAAGGGCGCCACTCGCCTTTGACTAGTTTTGGAAGTTTGTCTGACCCTTGGAGTCAACACTCCATTCAGTCAACCTTGTGAGAGAATAAG
>JASDQU010505573.1:74198-84797 GCA_032191745.1 Picea mariana | reverse complement strand
GAGTTAGAGAGATTTTCAGAGTAGGCTTGAGAGAGGAAAGTGAGTAGCTTGAGAGGGCACATTTCCCAAGGAGAAAGAGGGCACAAATCCCAAGGTGATTTTCTGTTTCCAGTGCTGTTCCATTTTTCTATTGCTGGGCCATACTGTACGGATCTGTACAGTTCGTATAATAGGAAGAAGGGCATGGTTTTTGAGGCACACTCTGCATCTCCAACGCTCAAGTCGGGAATCTCAAAAACGCTTAGGCATCATGATTCCAATGCTCAGGAACAATGATTCAACTGCTCAGGAACAATGATTTAGTTAGTGTAATTGAATCGTAACTGATCAATATCACGAAGTGAAACAACAACCCTTCGATCAGATTTTGTTTAATAAGTGTCGTTGGATTATACACGCAGAGGCCCTTATGACTTTTCAATGTGTAACCTTCGATGTGGATCCTAGCAGTGCTAGCTCCTTCCCCTATATTCCGTTGATGTGACCTTGGGCGATGATATCATGTGACCATGCGAATGCGGGCGTGGCTAAAGTTGGTTTGAGATCAAATTGTGTTTCGCCTCACAATTTACCTAGAACCTCCATGTGTCCTTTCTCCAAAATCGTGGTTTCAATTGCGGACTTCCCTTAACTTTTTAAATTTTGCGCACCTTCAATCCCCGCAATGCGATGGGACCGTCAATCTCACGATCTTGACGGTGCTCTTGAATGGACGGTTCATATCTATCCTCTCAAGTCTGTGGATCAGATCTACCCTTCCTAAATCAACGAATGTGATTTACTTTGTGATCCGGGCTTCGGGAGTTTCAAATCTCAAACCATTATTTTCTCCGTACGCCAATCTTCCAGATTCAATGATCTGCGGACACATATCCTTCTCAATCGACGGCTCTGCCTCCACTTCGGGAATTTGACCTTTCAACCTAATCAACGGTTCTGCGGCCCCTTTCTCGATCAACGGTCGAGATCTCCTTCGGGTCTCCAAACTTATGAAATCTCAAGTCTCAAACTTTACTTCCCCTCGAAGTATGTGGATTATTGCCACGTGTCCTCTTGGATTGGACGGTTGAGGCTTACTTTGGGTCTTTACCCAGAGTCCACAGGATTACACCACGTCTTTTCTAGATCAAACGATCCAGATTTACTTCGGACGATCTGATGCTTGATATCTTCTTCAGATGATCTAATGACTGAGATCTACTTCAGATGATCCGACGGTCGAGAATTTATTTCGGCTTTTCGGGTCTCCAGGCTTTGGGAATTTCAAACTAAAACTAACGCTATGGATCAAATGGCCTAGATTCACTTCGGACAATCTGACGCTTGAGATATTCTTTGGATGATCTGATGAATGAGATATACTTCGGATGATCCGGTGGTTGAGAATGTATTTCGGCTCTCCGACTCTCCGGGCTTTAGGTATTTCTCAACTGGAAATTCTTGAAGTGATTTCTCCGGAGCGTAACCTCCTCATAACTTTAGACCCAAAACGAATGATGTTCGTTTGATCAAGATCTTATATCAACGGCTCGATCTGTCTGCGATGCAGATTTTCCTTGGATTAAATCCAACAACTCTCCATCTTTGCTTATCCTATCCTTCCACTTAATTCGATCCAACGACTGATGAAGATTTGGATAATCAAATTCTCAAACCTTGTGCCCCGTTTATCCTATCCTTCACTTAACTTGATCCGACGGCTGATGGATATTCGAGTGATCGAATTCTCAATCATTTTGCCCCACTTATCCTATCCTTCCATTAATTTAATCTGACAGCTAACAAAGATTCAAATAATCAAATTCTCAAACCTTGTGCCCCGTTTATCCTATCCTTAACTTAATTCGATGGCTGACAGATATTCAGGTGATCAAATTCTCAATCGTTTTGGTTTTTCCTGTGGAGATGTTGATCCTGATCATGTTTCTATACTACGCTTTTCCTTCTGAGATTTGATATCTGCATACTGTTTGCTTCTCCTCTTGAGCTTATGCTTTTCCTGTTTTTCATCGTCGTTGTTGTTCTTTCCATCAATGACAAGCACACGCTTCCTATAAAACATGCCAACATGATCATCCTTATTTATCTTCTTGCATTTCCTCCATGTTGAAGTTTACATAGACAAGCCAAGGGGTCTCTAGAAACTCATCAACCATCCATCTCTAAAAGGTCACTTTTTCCTCTATATTAGTGGATGCATAGATATGGTTCGAGCTAAGAAGATGATCAACCAGGGTAAGCAATGTCCATACTAGTCATTGAGTGTGATCAATTCCCTTCCCAACGATTGTTGAGGCCAACGAAAATTTAATCAATGCAGCTACAACTTCCCCCACTTCATCATGACTAGTTGAGAAAGAAGCTACATGTGAACAAATAACATTTAAATTCATTCTAAATAAAAATCGATTAACTAAGTTCCCACTAAAATAGAATGTCAAGCTCTTTGAAGATGATCCTAATTTTATGACATATATTTTTAGTAGGGGTATGCTAAAACCTTAACATTCCATGAGGTGACTTTCATTGGTATTCAATGGGAATGAAATTCATCTCCTCTTCATTCTCATTCTCCCTAAATCCCATCTATAACATTGAAAGAATTCTAAGTTTTAGTGATTTTAAGATCATAATCATGCAACAATTGGTCTATGGAACTTTCCTTAGGCTTGTTTTGAGTGCTACCTAGCGTATCATCCATTTGAGAATTTAGTAGAGGAAACAAGAAGCACTCATTTTTCCTCCTCCTTGAGAAGAAGATGCTAGAGGAGACAACAACTAGTTTGACATCAAAGTTTCACTTATTTGAAAATATAACTAAATATTTTCTTGTATATGTTTTACATGCTTATTGACCTCAATATTTCAATCTAATGATCAAATTTGCACGATGGCTTAAGTTTTTATATGACATGTTTAATTTCATAGAACTTCAATGTGAAAAATTAAAATCAAGAACATCCTTATGAAAAGAAAGAATCCTAACAGACTTCAATAAGTAGAACTTCCACCATTTATCGCACTATAAATTGTGCGCATATATGAGTTGCTAGCATTTTTTTTTACTACCTCATACTAGGTTTTACAAATAGCTTTTTTCAAAAGTAAATGTAAAATCTTACTTGTACCAGCACAAAATTAAATAAACTTAAAATCTTACTTGTACAAGCACAAAATTTTTATTAAGCAATGATATTCATGAACTTAAATATCCAATTCAATACATATACTTAAATATCCACCAAATTAAAACCATATTTTATAGTTGTTTATAAAACAATTTTCAAATTTACTTTAATGATCTCTCTTACACCATACATAATTATACACTACAGACAACAATTTTAATTTTAAAGATGAAACTTTATCCATATAGAATAATAATAAATATGAATAAGGAAAAGCAAATTTACAACCATGAATGCAAGGACTAGCTCTTTGTGACAACTTATTGTAAATGTATTAATCACAAAAGTTTATATCTACTTAGAAACAACTTTAAACTAAAATGACATACTATACATTGGTGTTTGTTCAAACAACTTGAAACTAAAATGACATACTATACATTGGTGTTTGCTCAACATAACATAAACACTAATTAACACTAATTATTGATTGGTGTTTTCTCAACAAAACATAAGCATTAATTATCGACATTCAAGCCAAAGCATTCATATTATGACTGTGATAAGAACCTTTAATTTTAAGGAATAACCAAACACTTCCAAATTAAAATAACACTTAAACATATTTTGTTGTACCAAGAGGTATATTTTTCTCATTAACTTATTGGTCATATAAGATTAAAATTGTGATGATGGGCATTGATTAAACGACATTTTAAATGTTGGTTAATTGACACTCTTCATTTAATATCGATTAACCGAAATGTGTTAGGGGAACCAAAAAAATCAAAACAAATTACCAATTTTAACTAATTTTCAATGTTTTCCAACAAATGTTTTCAAATATCGAATTTTGACCCAAAATTAAATGTAATAATGATTAGTAAGTGGTAGAGATAATGTTAAAAGAATTTGTGACCACTTTAAGTTAACTTTCCACATCTTTACATCTATCATGGCTAATCCTAATGTTGACTCCTAAATCAACATTGAACATGTTATTAATTATAAATTTTAGTCAAGAAGATGTGCAAATTAATGATTAATAATGATAATATTTAAAACATGATTATTAATTTTACTAAAATATAATTGGTGACTTTTCCTCACTTCATATTATGATAGAAATGATATCAATATGAATAAAAAATTAAAATTAAATATAAAAAACAATAATTAATATATGAAAATTAATAATTTTGCACTCCATAAAATATAAAAAACATGATTTTTTATTTTTTTAAGTAATTTTTTTTTAATGAAAACAAGCAAAACACTCTTTTTTGAGAAGATATTTTCAGTGTCATGAAAGGTTACTAAATATATAGTACTCAAGCTATTATGTATTCATCAACTAATGAAACTGTTTTCATCATTCTCTTATTTTTTCTTAAGATTTTAAAGTTTTTCTTTAATTTAAGTTTTAATGTAATTTTAAGAAAAATTTGCAACTTTTAAATTTTTTAATAATTTGAGATGAATGATAAATAAGTGTTGTAAAAGAATATTTAGTGTTCAAGTAGTTTGTYTTGAGTGTCAACAAAAGTAGGTTGAAATATAGATATGAAGAAAATGTTCTTTAAAATGAATATTTCTTTTCAACATTTATTTTCAATACTTGTTTTCTCAATAGTGTTTTTTGGCTAAGTTTCCAATAAATTATCAATCATATTTATGTGGTAATTGAAACATAGTTACTAGAATAAAATAGTAAACTGCATTTCATGATTTCCATCAATTTGAAGTTTTAACTAAAACTTCATAAATCTCAAAATTGAATATCAAAACTATATTAATATCCTTTTTAACCATCTCAACTGCTTTCAATAAACACAAAATAAATATCTTTAATATGTCATACATTAATATCCCTTTTGATCGTCTCCATGCTTTCAATAAACACAAAATAAATATACAATACAAAAGGACATGAATCTCTAATCAAAATTTTAAACTATATAAAAATATTATATTAAGATATATCTTTTAAAACTCATGAAGATTGATATTCCTACATATTCCTGCGTAATAGTTTCTAAAAGTGATCACGAAGTTCTTCCATTGAATTAAATTAAACTTTACATTGTTTCATTTAAGATTTATGTGCCAATTGTTTACTCAAAAGAAGATTATTCGCTTCTCTTGTATGGATCCTTACAAGAAATAAAACAAAAATTATTTTTTTTTCAAATCTTTAAAAACATGTATTTCAAAATTAAACAATTTAGATTTATTTTATTAAATTAGTAAAATTTACATATGTAAAATAATAAAATTTGGATTAAAAATTAAATTTAAAACTTACATATACTTTTCATATAAAAATATTAAAATTAGGATTAAAATTACATATAATTAGGATTAAAAATTACATTGGGATACCACTATTACCAACCAATATGACACTCACCTTCAAAAATGAAATATGACACTCACCTTCAAATTTGACCAGACGTGGTAGAAAAGCGACGCTTTGAAGAAAATAGCAGAGGAGAAGCGAAACGCGACGACATTTGGGATTTACAGTCCAATCCAGTCGAGATATAATCGGGTCTCATCGTTGTGCGAAATACATAGTGCTAAATAAAATTTCTGTTTATTCACACGCCCAAAACTTGGGTGCTTCTTGATCTGGATGGGCGCACTTTATAAATATTTAGAGGACGAAGTGGCGGCGAATTTCTCCTCTGCCAAATGGGAATTTTAGGCGGCGCAACCCCTGGTACAGGGGCAGGTCTAACCTCCATCACAGAGCATAACGAAGCCGTGGAAGGATTAGCCGGCCTTTTAACGTCATGGCCAAGTCTTTTCACAAAACTCTTGACTCTTTTAACAAATTGCTTCCATTTAGTATCCTTTAATTGCCTTAGGTTTTGCTCTGCTTTTCTCCGGCTACTAGCACCCTGCCATTTGACCTGGCATTTGCCATCGGAATTCATTCGACCGGAAACCATAGACGACGATCGGTAGTTCCACAGTTTTGTTTGCCCGGAGAGCTGCATACCTGCTGACGTTTCGAAGGCGTGCGGCACCCTGGCTGAGATCGATCTGCCGATCGCCATGCCTGAACGGCAGCCGCTCCGCACCTCACTGGCGGGGAAGGCCTCACACAACGACATCGCCGCCATGGATCGAACAAGTATGTGAAAGCACCTCCTTTTCGTACTCTGTACCCAGAGATCTGCCCGTAAAACCCTAATCTGCAAAAACTATCAGAAAAGAACCGGCCGAATGAGTTTGAACTGTGTAAAAGAACTTGCACGCATTTGCTGGAAGGTGAAACAATCTGAGAGAAATTAAAAGGCTGGCAGATCAGTAAGCTGCCATGAATTGACAGCCGGTGGGTGAAATCGTGGATGATGGGCCACAGCGCCGAGACGCCCGCGGTGCCGACCGAAAGGAATTTTCCATCCCTAAAGTGTGTTTTGTTTTGTGATGAGTGTCGCGTATTCCTTGAAAATGTGTCACCGATGCAATTATTTAGTACTTGTTTCAAGGCATCATTGTCACGTGCTAAAATTTGGTTCAGTGCTTTGCTTCCTCCCGCGCTTCCATTAACAAAGTTCTGCGAAACTCCTGGGTCAAAATTGCCATTAATACATATTTTTTTTTTAAAAGGGTATTTTAGGTTTTGGAATCATACAAAGTGGTAAGAAAATTTGGGGGCAAAGTTCTATAATGAAAGGAACTTAGATCAAAAATATTTTTTTGGTATTTTAGGTTTTGGAATCATACAAAGTGGTAAAAAAATTTGGGCGCAAAGTTCTATAATGAAAGGAACTTAAATCAAAATGTTAGTTGAATTCTAAACCAAAGGATACTTTTGAGTGTTAATGATCCTACCTCCTTTCAAAATGTTTGTTGAATTCTAAACCAAAGGATATTTTTGAGTGTTAATGATTTTACATCCTTTTTCCTTGTACTTAGATTTTTTTTAATACACTTTATGATATTTTTTTTTAAACCATGGAAATGGGTATATGGTAAGTTTGATATGGGCTAGGCTCTGCCACTATAACCTAAGAGTATATTCAATAGTTTGCAAGTCAATAAACTAGATATACTAATAACTTGCGACTTCGTACTAGATATACTAATAACTTGTGACTTCGCAAGGGTCAAGGCTTCTTGAAGTCCACCAAAGAAGCCAGATATACTGACGACGCAACCCTCCTCAACCCGCGGGTCGAAAAGTCCACGTACACAGGATCGTTCTTCTCTCCTTGGCCCGAAGAACTCTAAACTGCTCTTCTAATTCCCTTTCGGGAAATCTACACCCACAGTGAAACCTCATGAGATTCCTCCCTCACGCTTCGGGGAATCGGACTTCGCGATATCGTGAATCCTATGGTCGAGCGCCTGCTCACTATGACCCCCGAATCCCGAACTTCCGAAATTGTCAACTTCGGTTTTTCTAGCTTTCGGGACTTCGACTCACGAAACTCCGAAATGGTCAACGCAGTTGACTTCTACGTCGATAGTGTGCCACCTGTCCGCCTCGCTGACTCCTCTGCCCCACACTGTCCTTTTAACTCTTCACAATTTCGCGTTTCACGGTTTCGTGAACTTTGATACCAAGTCTTCGGCCCTTCCACTCACGAAATCCCGATAGGCGATTTCACGAGTGATCCAACGGCCCCCGACTGACTTGGATCTACGGCTCTACTCCTCCTGAGCTTAGAACCTTTCGAAGCACTCATTGTAACTTCTCTGCTCCTCCGTGAGATCTAACGGCCCACGGGACTTCGTGGATTCTCCACAGAGAATTCCGACCGTCCGTCTCCTCCTCTGAGAACCGCTGCGCAAAACAAACTAAAGAAGGTGTCTCTCTTTGCGAAACTCGCCTCCTATGGTCCCTCGTCACTACACCTTCCTTCAAACTTTCAAGGTGCTTGGCTTCTTGCCTTCCTTCGACTCCTTCGAAGTTCCAATTCCATCTGAGTTGTTTCACAACTTCGAGTCTTTCTAGAAACTCCTGCTCGCACTCCTTGCGGCGGACCTTCAAACACTTTCAAGTGCTTGACTCCCTTCGACTCTGCGCACGCCTACAACAACAGCCTCTCGTTACTTCGCTCAGATCCACAACTCTGAGACTTCACTCGGCCTGCGCACTCCTTGCACGACTCCTGTGCCCAACTGCACTTCTGAGTGAATGAGAACAAAAGCTACCCTATCTGAGCTTCCAGAGACAAACCTCTGAACCCTTTGTCAATGCACTCCTTGCGGACAATTCAACTGCACTCCTTGCAGGAACTCTTGCTCAAATAGAGAAACAATTGAAACTCATTTTTCTCACTCTCTCTCTCTTTGATTTCAGACATTCAATAAGAAATCATTCATACATAGCATAAAAGCAATTGCATGACAGAAAGAGTAAAACATTCATGAGCATAATCATTCAAAAATGCCTACACAGAGAATATATGAACACCATGAGTCTAAATCACAACTTTCTTGTATTAATTCAGAACTTCTATACATGGAGTCTGCTACACAACTCTCTGCTTCTCCTCTATGCTCTTTATCATTCTTCATCTATGTTTCAATACACAATGAGGGTGTCTATATCCCGTTTCCTTCTTGCGCTCTAAAACTGTCTAATCTAGAATTGAATTCTATCTACTTGTAGTAACTACCATAAATGCCTTCTACCTACTAAGGACGAGAGCGAATCGCTCAAGGTCCGATTGCATTTTACAAGGGATCTCCTTCTTAATGGCTTCATTAATATTTTAAGACATTTTCAAAATTTGTGCTGGGCGCTTTTCCAGTTGTTCATTGTCCCCACGCTGGCTCGCTTGAGATGCTCCTGCATCATACTCCCTAGCTTGAAAATTTTCATGGGCTCCTATCCATGAGCTCACGCACTGTCTGTCCATGCCTC
This sequence comes from Picea mariana, assembly GCA_032191745.1. NCBI lineage: Eukaryota > Viridiplantae > Streptophyta > Pinopsida > Pinales > Pinaceae > Picea > Picea mariana. Next base: position 75,785 of record JASDQU010505573.1, on the reverse strand, counting down.
TGGATTTCTGCTTCGTTTTCCCAGCTGGCATCTTCAACTAGATGGCCCTTCCACTTGACCAAATATTCGAAGTATTGTTTTCGCCTGGTCTTCTTGCTCACTCTTTTATCCAGTATGCACTCCATCTGTGGCTTATCTGCAACTGGCATATGCTTTGTCCACTGGATCACTGGTTGCTCATTTCATGTCCTTGTTTCCTCAGCTTTATATGGGTACAAATCTGAGATATTGAATATCGGATAAATTATGATCCCATCGGGTAATTCAATCTCATATGCATTCGCCCCAAATTTCTTTAAGACCTTACATGGTCCGATTTTCTTCATTTTCAGCTTATTATATGTTCCTCTCGGGAACCTTTCCTTTCTCAAATGTGCCAGAATCAAATCACCAACCTCAAATTGAAGTTGTCTCTTGTGTTGATCTGCTCTGCGCTTATATTCCTGGCTTGAATTCTGCAATCGTTCCTTCACCTGGCTGTGAAGTTCCTTTATCGCCTCTGCGAAATCTTTTGCACTAGCACTCCTAGTTGTAGTCTGTTCTGAATTTCTCAACTCATAAATTCCTCTCGACTGCATGCCATAGACAATCTGAAATGGACTCTTCCCTGTGCTTCTGTTAACTGAGTCGTTATAAGCAAATTCTGCCTGTGGTAATATGTTGTCCCACTGGCTGTGGTGTTCTGTCACCAGGCTTCTCAGCAAGTCTCCCAGACTTCTGTTCACCACTTCTGTCTGTCCATCCGTCTGAGGATGATAAGTTGAACTAAACGACAAGTTAGTTCCTAGCTTCTTCCATAAGTTCCTCCAAAAGTGCCCTATGAACTTAGTGTCTTGATCCGAAACTATACTCCTTGGTAAGCCGTGAAGTCGAATGACTTCTTTGAAAAATAGATTCGCAATGTGAGTTGCGTCACTGGTTTTCTGACATGGAATGAAGTGTGTCGTCTTGGAAAATCTATCCACCACCACAAAGATTGAGTCAAAGCCTCTTTGTGTTCTTGGCAACCCCACTATGAAATCCATGCTGATTGCATCCCATGGCCTCTCAGGTATGGGCAATGGTTGATAAAACCCTGCATTTTGTCTTCTTCCCTTCGAATGCTGGCAAATTCTGCATTTGTCCATGAATCTCTTGACGTCTGCTCGCATTCTCGACCAAAAATATGACTCGTTCAACTTTGCAAACGTCTTGTCATGACTAAAGTGCCCGGCCAATCCTCCACTATGTTTCTCCTTTAGCAGATTCTCCTTCATGGAGCATTTCGGAATACACAGCTGATTACTTTTAAACAGTAGTCCTTCCTGGATCATGTATTCTATCCATTAGCTTCTATCTTTGAGAATTGGATTCTCAACTGCTTCATACACTTCTTTAAAATCCGGATCATCCTTGTACATCTCCCTGAGGTCATCAAAACCCAACATTTTGATCCTGAACTCCTGCAACAACAAACACTTCCTGCTCAAAGCATCAGCAACTTTGTAAGCAGTACCAGAAATATGTTTAATCACAAAAGTGAAATTTTGCATATATTCAACCCATTTAACATGTCTCTGATTCAAATTTTCCTGTTGAGTCACAAAC
>JASDQU010505573.1:56032-69079 GCA_032191745.1 Picea mariana | reverse complement strand
TTTTTTTTGTCATGAAAGTTGAAGGAATTGTGGAGTATATTTTCCAATGGAAATTCAACCTTTGATTTGCATTCTCCACAGATGGATTCGTGGATACTTGCTAAAGCAATGCAATGCATGTTTTTTAGATTCTAGCCTCTTCAACCATTTTAATTCAACATGCACCTGCACATCTAGGCACACCAATTTTAATGTGCATGCAATGGTCCTTTGTCATCTTTGAATGTGTATACATAAAGCATATTATAGTTATATTACTAGCCAATGCATACAATACAATAATGATATTACTTGCATCAAATGTTTTATTCAAATCAAAATCCCTTAACCTCTTTCTTAATGAAGTAGGTGGTTGTTCAATGCTAGTGAATTTTCTAGCAAGGTGCATACAATTGTAATAGTACTTAGTGGGGTTCAACATTGAGTAAATGTTTTATTCAAATTAGAATCCCTTGGCCTCTTATTTAATGAAGTAGGTGGTTGTTCAATGTTAGTGAGTTTTCTAACTAAATGCAAACAATTGTAATAGTACTTAGTGGGATTCAACATTTATTTATTCTATTTTACTAGATATTGAGTGGTAACATTTTTTATCATTATGAATAAATTATATAGTCAAAATTTACAAAATATGCAAAAATTATATAGATAAAATTTGCATACATCACACAAGAAATTGTTATTCACTAAAAGTTTTAACTATCATCAAATTTTCCTTAAACAAGTAAAGAAGATTTGAAATTCTAAACTTGAGTGTCACAACCCTAAATCAATGTATGTTTCACATCATAATGTTAATAGCAATATAACAATCAAATCTTTATTTAGAAAAGCATTGCATAACACAATGAATTGAAAGATTAAAAATATAATTCAATTGTCACATCTAAATAAATTAGAGTCCACACATAAACACCTATGGTAATAAAAGCATCTTTAATTTAATGTCTCTATTGATGTCCACTTATATTTCATGTCTCCATTAATATCACTATGATGTGTCCACTTATATATATATATATATAATTTAGTTGTTTGTGGTGTTACATATTAAAAAGGATAAGGGTCACTTTGGAATTTGGGGTTTTGAATAAGAGATGACAAAGAAATGAGAATTAATAAGAGGATGATTGGATAAGAGGATGAACCAATCAATGTTCAATGAGTTTTTCATAACTCTTTGCATCGTGTTAATATCAACATTTTCCTATCAAGTAAAAGGTAGAGTATTTAATGTTGTATATGTCAAGATATATATCCTCTGATCTAAAAGTGCTTTATATTGAACGATATATATCCTAGCATATACAACTTTAAATTCTTTGCTGCGAGGTGCATATTGTTTTCATTAGTTATACTATGGGTTAGTCATGTGTTAAGTATCAAGGGTTAGGGTTTGATAGGTTAGGTGTATGTGGGTAATAGGTTAGGCATATGTGGATTCATAGTTAGTGATGAGGGATTAAGAGTTATAAGGCTAGTGGTCAAAGTCATTACTGAGTTATACATGTTAGTAAATATTGTTGCAAATATATCAACCAAATTTGCGAATAAAATGGAAAACTTAGTGAATCTTGAGAAAATTTTTGAAATTCCCTAAAAATACATAAAAAAAAAATGTACATTTTTCAAGAAAATATTGATGAATATTCCCCAAATTCCCCTTCATTAAAAAAAGATTTAAAAAAAAACAAAAACTTCATGCACTAAAAGAAACTAGTATTTTAAAAAATGCACAATTTTTTTATGGAATCAAAGATTAAATAAGTAGTTTTGAAATTTTAAATATTATAATTATAATGGAAAATTTATTTATTTAAAAAAATATATATCAATTAATTAAAATATATAAAAAATCACTACATTCATGTTGAAGGAATGAGTTTTCTTTTGTTAATACTTTTCTAATAGAGATAATATTACTAGCTATTAAATTTGATAACCCTCAAAATATATCAGAAATCATTACATTCATTTTTTAAAAAGTCAAATAAATCTGTTTTGCTAATACTTCTTCATTAAAAATAATATTGCTAGGCAATCAATTTGATAATCTTGGAGTATCAATTTTGTTGATCTTTCGTTATGAAAGTTATTCTCCAATAATTGTATAAATAATGTCTTACATAACCTATTATACGATATATAAATTATTTACTAAGTCTAATGAATTTTTTACTCTAATAATTGGTAGTGTCTTACATAATATATTATACTACAATAATATAAATTATTTATAATATATTATGTAAGACACTACCAATTATTAGAGTAAAAAAATAGATTCTTGATAGTTAATAGCTATGTGAAGACTTACATGGTTTTGCATGTTACTAGAAGAAATGTTGAACTCTTTCACATTATGAGTACTTTGACCCTTTAAGAATCAATAATATGATGAAAGACTCCACTAACTCGGTGGAAGTTTAAAGCGTTTATTAGAAATTATATTAATAATGGATGGTTGATTTTAACTTCCGGTGGGTGTTGTGAGGTGATTAATCATCCAATATTGTCAACATCCCAGCTACCAAAACTTAGGATTCTTTCCATGATCTTTAGTTTTACATTGAAATGAACTAAAAACTTAGGATTCTTTCAATGATCTTTAGTTTTACATTGAAATGAACTAAAAGTTGAAAAAAACTCAAAATATTTTAACTACATAAATTTATTTTGTGTGTTTTAACATTGATATGACATTATTAGGTGGGAATGTTTTGGCTTATGACGTGAATGTTGACTTTGCAACTCCCAAATTTGAGTTGGTAGGTGGTAAGCGATTAGAAAAGGTAAGTATTATCTATTTGGTTGTGCAACATTAAATGTTACATAAAGTGGGTATGTCTAATCGAATTTGAAGTGAATGTTGCATGACAATATATAGATTGTTGTATTTGAAGCAATTTTTAAATTCGACAATATATATCTATCCTCACGCAACATTTAATGTTGCACAATAAGGTGGATATCATGCCATTCGAAAATACAAAGCTAGAAAGAAATGGATCAAAATAAAATCTATATCAAGTAGACTATTTGAAGTCTCCTCGACATAGAGAAGTCTATATTAAAATTTCAAGTATGTGACGGTGGAATCCTATATCAATGAAGTTATGAAGTTTTCAAAATAAAACCCTCTACGTGCCCTCCCTATAACTCTCGACAACATTGGTCATGCCATGGCCTGATTCAGTGAATCGAGTCGAGCCATAGCTCTATGTAATTTATTTGGGATTTTTTTAATCTTGCTAGTAATATTTGATGGAAAATATTATTTATTGGTTAGAAAACCACTTGCATTGATGCTATAAGCTTCTCTTACTCCAATAGAAATAGACTGTGATTACCAACACTGAATAATTCATTATTTCTTTCCAAAATAACACACACTTATTAGCAAATAAAATTCAATAAATCAGCCAAATGGAGCACCTTGATCAACAATTAAAAAACATTCTTTCACATATAGATACACTCCCATTTGTCAGGTGGTTGTAGCTCAATTGGTTGGGGTGGGAGTTTTCTCCTCCCCACCCAGGTTTGAGTCTCATCTATGTGACATGTTGCTCTCTGTGAGCCAATATTCTCAAAATTCTTGACCCTCCTATGTTCTTCGGATTTCAGGGGGGATTACTGTGGACGTAGTGAGCTTCACATTGTGAACCACAAAGGAAAAAATAGATACACTCCCATTTCTCAATGATAAATCATCCAAATGGAGCCCCTTAATCAACAATTAAAAAACATTCATTCATGTGGAGATAAGCTCACATTTTGCATCATATTTCTTTTTATCCTCCCTTGCTCTACTAGTAACATCACAAGCATTTTCCCATGTTCCCATATTATCCCATTCCCCTATTATTATCATAGTTTCTTTGTTCTGACACTCTATCTTCATCCATTTGATCACTTATTGTTGATGATTTCATTTCATGAAACACATTTTCCCTTAGGTGCTCAAATTCCTCAACATTCACCTTATTGAATGAGGGTTAATGCCTAGACTATGAGGACAACATTAAAGAGGCATTGCAATGGAACACCCCCACCTCTTTCTGATGGTCATTGGTAATTGTAAGTGGCATTTCAAACCCATCCAACTCTTTTTAGGGTGATGTACAAATTTCAATATTCCCATGTCTTACTGAAGTGCATTGTCTTAAAGGTAGAGAGGTTCCCTTTCTCCCGTTGGCTTCATCTTTTATCTATACAAACTCGACAGCTAGTTGGAGTGTGTTTGATGTGTGTTATATTTGTTGTGTTAGGTACATGGACCATTATGTGGCTTATATGATAGTGGGTTATGTGTCTTATCCACATAAGTTATGCTCCTAAGCCATACTTGTGCCTTACTGGGTTGGAGGGTTAGGCTAGGGTCAATCTGTTAAGTATATCCTATAAGGAGGGATATGATAGCCATTTATAGGTTTCACTCATGAGGGAATATTGCAGTGTTCTTTAACCCTTAAACTTGAAACATGAACTAGGTATACAAATAATATAATTGTGAAAACCCAAATACAAGAGATAATAAGATTAAATATGCAAAACATACCCTTGTATTATGATAATTAGAAGAAGGAAATCAATATTCACTTTCCTCTTAATGTGGGACAACCTTTCATTAAGAAAAGCTCCAATTACAACAATACATGACAAAACATCACATAGCCTCCTATCTTGTTAAATATATTTCCAATAGCAAACCCTAACTACTTTTGGTCCCATCACTAATGGGTACCAACTAATTGGTGGGCCTTATAAAGTGGACTCTTTTTCCTTAAATAATTATCCACTACTATATAATGGGATTTGTTAAAAAAGGATGACCACATACTAATGCAGGAGCATCAAGAGCATGGTTACGGGTACTCCAAAAAACTAGGACGAGGATGATGATGATGATGATGATGCAGGGGGAGTAAAAGGTATATATATGAAAACCTATGATGGAATAATGGTTGATAAACCATGTACGAGAAATATTTTCCTAGAGAACCGATGGATACAATAGTGGGTGACCCATGCATTCCAATGGATGGTTACTTTTTTATATGGACTTCAACAATGTTTATGTTTTGTAGGTACAAGATGAAAATGAAGAATATCGAGGATGAAGAATGAAGAAGACCAAATATCGTAGATGAATACTGAAGATCAAGAGTGATGAAATAAAATAGCATAATGATAAAGAAAGGACCAATTCGATGAATATTGCAAATACTCATATTAAGTATTAATTCATAAGATTGTGATGTTTAATGAATAAATTATATGATGATTTGTAATGATGTGGACTAATTCTAGAAGTATACATATGAATTAGAGATGAGGATAAATGAGAGAATTTAGGGATGGAGATCTGTTGAGAGAATTAGGGTGATATTGTGGAGATAGTTATAGGGATGGTTTGTAAAAAATAATCAATTATGATATATTTGATATGGTCACCTATAGTTATATAAATGGACCACTTGTACAATAGAAGAAATATACGAGAATGATTAACTAATAAAATTTCCCTTTCGGGGGTTTCTTGAGCATAAGCTCATGGTGTCCCTTGCTTTGTATAATGTTGTGTGTATTTGCAGCTAGTGGTTGCATCACATCTATCAATTGACTAAATCCTAAGTATCCTAAATTAGGGAGGTTAGGGTAGGACCCTAACATGACCCCCTCTTTCAAAAGAAGCATTTTCCACAAGGATGAAGATGAGGAAATTGTTGCAGGATCATAGTTGGTTTCCATGTATAATCTTTGGGATACATATTTTTCCATTGGATCAGTACTTCACAAATCGTGCATTGGTGCAATTGACAATCTATGGTATCTAGTTTTGCTTCTAGTTGGATCCAAATGGAGCCTTCTTCATCAAGTTTTGGTAAGTTGTTTTTCACCTTTCACTTCAATCCCATGACCTTGTTCATACAAGACACATAAAATATTGGATGAATCTTGGAGTGGGATAGAGGAGCCAACTTCAAGGCCACTTGTCCAATGCGTTGGATGATCTCACAAGTTCCTTAGGATTTTGGTGCTAATTTATGAGGTGTTTTGTCTTTGAGTGATGTTTGTTTATAAGGTTGAAGGCTAAGAAACATATAATCCCCACCTAATCCCTTATTGTAAAATAATGTTTGAAGAAATGTTGGTCTAATTTTTTCTTCATTCTATTTTGAGTCATAACCAAAGTGTCCCTATGTGTAGCATCCCCATCCACTTCTTGGGCTATGCCACATAAAATTTTGAACTTTGATACTACTTTAATTCATAGAAATGCTCTGCAAATGCATAGATTCGTACCAAAGAATAACATAAATATACATGAAACTTACACAAGAAAAACCCATGAAAATAAATGCATAAATATTAATGCAACACATAAATTAACACACAATTGACACTTGTCCTTGATAAAAATAACACCAACTGCATGCAGACCTTCCACGTTCCTCTCAGCCTTAGACCACACTACTCAAAACTATCAATAATGGTCACCCTTGATTTGGGGCTTAAAATCCACCTAGGAAAGGGAATCCCAACCCCGGATAAGATCTCCTAGAAAACATAAGCTCAGACTTAGGTTCCAACTCAAGCCAACAACTTACAGTCCCTCATTCCCCACATGCATGTCCCACCTCAAGAAGTGTACCCCTTCTCTAATCAAGAATCCTTTGGCTGCCCCACTTCCCTTCTGGGGCTTCAATAACAAGCCGGACATGAAGTCTCAGAGCCTTGTAGCTGCAACTTGGCACCTTGGGAATTAATTCCCATAAATTCTCTTACCTAGAGAGAATAGTCGCATGCCTGTCACCTGACAACCTACTTCTTCAATAGTCCATGGGCTTGACAACCTACCTCTTCTGCTCCAAATATTCCCAAGTACATGTACATGTACATGTAAAGTAACAATCGGGTACATATGATATCTAAGTGAGTGAAGTAATGAAGATAAAATGATAGGAAAATGAACTAAGTCCAAACTATATGTATGCATGTTCTGAACTTAACACTTGTCATTTTGGGAAATACCTTGGGCCCATTTGACCCCCACTTGTCCCCATTGTTATCACCAAAACATTGCTTAGACAAATACAAACAAATGGATGAAAAACCCAATTCAACATACTACCAATAATTATGGAAGGATCATATTCAATTTGGAAAGATACCCACAAAACTATACAAAATGGTTCTAAAGTTTCGCGCGTATTCATCAAAAGAAGTGTGTGCACATTAGTGCATACTAACATAGTGTAGGGCATGCATAGTGCATGAGTGTAAATAATAAAACCCACGTGGATGTGGAAACTACGCATTAATGATTTTGTTCGGGCCTCAACCACTTCTAGGATGAAGAAGATCTCGACCATACCCCAAAATCTCCCTAAACTTCCGCCTTGGGATCACTGAAATGGATAAGAGGTACCCCCAAAGGCCTCCCATTCACACTTGTAACTAGTTGAAAAATATATTTCCATCCTCCTATAAATAGAGGATCATTGTATGAAAAAAATAAGAAGAATCCATAGCATTGTTATGCTATTCAAAATTCTCTTGGAGAAAGCCATATTTCCCTTGAGCCATTAGTTTCGATCTAGTGTAGCATTGAGCAAGATTTAAACCTCTTGTGAAGCTAAGCTTTCGGTATTTTTCACCATTGTAGACTCACCATTGGAGAGTGATAGCTCTAGTTTTTGAGTGATCAAAGGACCCTCCCTTAGGAGGAATAGGGGATTCATTGTCCCATGTTTCTCCTCTTGGTGCACTCAATTCAAAGATTCATCTCTATTGGTTAACCATTTCATGTGTTCAATTTAATGCATCACTTGTTTATGTTATTTTATTTTGCTTCTCATTCTTAGTTTTTATTTTCTTGATTTATATTTTGTTTTCTAACTTGCAGGTCCACTAACTTGTTAACCATATTTCTGTTATGCCTCGTTATATTACCAGGGTAGTTAAGGGACTCTCTTCTACTCACACTTGTGATCAAAATCACCAAACATTTTGGCCACCACACTGGGGATTGGAATCCATATTCCTCCTCAAGTAGGATATTAGAGTTGTTATTCTCACTTTCTGGTGTTTTTAGGGTCCAAAACCAACCTATCCTACCCTTCAGATACTGCAACTCAGCCCTATGTTGGTTGAATTCATTTCAAATTTTTAGCCTGCCATTTTTATGCTTGTGCACGAGTTCGGGCCAAACAGACGCACTAACCATGCAAAACCGCACGACATTTTTATTGGAAAATCCGCGTGGAATGTGTGTCTGTCAGGTCAAAACCCGTGTGTTGTGCTATATATATATATATATATATAGCTTAGATTTATGTTATGCAATTTGTAAAATCCACACAAAGAAGGTTTGAGATTCATTCTTGCATAGATAAATTAGTCGCACATGGACTTCTATGGGGATTGAAAAGAACCATAGTATCTTTTTTATTTCCTCGGTTTCCACATGGATGAATTAACATTTACTATTTGAATTTCATTAAAATATTTGCTTTTACGAAAACGTCACATTAATCTGGGACTAGAAGGCTATTTAGACAATCTTGGAGTATGCTCTTTCATTGCACCCTTGTGTGACCTTGGAAATCATAAAAAGGGATTGCTTTAAGAAACCCTAATCTCCCTTTAAAATCAATTATTTTAGGAGATACCAAGACCTCTTTAGTTTTCTTTGTTGAAACATAACCTATAATATTTGTAAGGATTCACACATTCCCACATGTGCACAATCTTAGGATAGTTTCAAATTTTTACAGTAAACCACCTAGGAAGTTTAAAGCATTGTAAGGGCCCACACATGACCATATGTTCACAATCTAGGAATAGTTTCAAATCTTTCTTAGATTAGAAAAAATACTAGGGAGATTAAAGTTCATAAGTAAGGACCCACATGTCCACCATGCTATTTACTTAGGGATTTTTCAATTTCAGCAAGGATTTTTTGTGAAACATAGTAAGTTAGAATTAAGCAACAATTGTGAAGGACCAAGCGATGTCCACATGCCAAAAAATTGTTCACTTAACTTATTAAAATTCATCACTCACTATGAATTGTTTCACACATCATCACATATTCAAGAGGTGTTTGTCAGATACTTGAAATCATAGTATGTTCTTCTCCTCGTGCCCATAAACGATCTGGGATAATCAGAAGGGATTCACTTGTTTGAAAAAATATTTTGTGCACACCACTTTTAATCAACAAGATTGGCCCATGACTCCAACCTCACAACCCACTTTCACATCTTAAAAGAAACCATAATCAACACATTTTCTAACCTCCACAAGAGRAACACCAAAAGAAAATTGTAGTCTAAGTTACTATTTTGGGGATAGGTATCCAAATAACTCCCCATTATCTTCTTCTCATTGAAACTTAGAAGTTGTGAAATAGGGTACATCTATGAAGTTGTGAAATAGGACCACAAAACCTACCATATATAACCCYGTCCTCTTCTTCCTAGTTAGGATAAAATTGCCCCCCCCTCTCCYAGTTATATTGGCCATCCACCAAACATAAGGAGTAAGAAGAGAAACACCTACTATCAGTTCCCATGACATGGGGGTGATGCTTGTAGAGATGGGGGCACTCATAGTGCCCACCATAACAATAATCAAACAAATAATAGATGTACCACCCATGCATGGAATMATCACCCTTACCCATTTTGTGAGCTCTATGGTCACCCAGCCCATCAATTCCCTGAACTCACTCTAGATCCAGTCCAAGCAGTTCGTTTGGAGCACACGCATCACCATAAACTTAGTATTTATCCTTACACTACTTCGACACGCGCTCTCCCCCAACATGCACCCATTACTCCATCAGGTGAGGTTCCATTCACATCGACATCATTTGTTACCCCTCACATGGGTAATCCCCCCTCACACCCAATCTACCTCTCGAATGAGGCTCAGTCATGTAGACTTGGGGACACCCCTTCCACCTCTAGTACCACAATGTCTACTAGACCATATCCTTGTTAGGAAAATGGAAGTGTATACCCACACCCATCACAGGCCATCACTTTTAATTGGGATCAACTTATCCAAGAACGACTGCCATCTTCTTCCCCATTCCAAATACAAGTCATTGTTAACACCTTTACAATTTATCAGTGTATTATAGATGATGGGGAATTCTCATGGATTATGTCCTCATCATCTTGGAAACAACTAGGCTCCCCTACTCTTATCCCATCAATGATGGAGTTAAGATCCTTTGATGGTATAATTTGTTCTCCCTTAGGGATCTTACCTAATCTCCCCATTGAGTTAGGTGGTAAGAGGATTTTGATCAATTTTGTTGTAATGGATGGTTCGATGGATTACAATATTCTCCTCGGTCATGATTTCATCTATTCCATGAGTTTTGTGGTGTCTTCCTTATTTCAAGTCATGATATTCCCACATGAGGGATGCATCATCACCATCGATCAACTCTCCTACACTGATCCCCCCCCTCGGGATTCTCATAATAGAATATCACATCATGTTACTGACATTGAGTCCATGCATTATGTGTCCAATGCCACTAGTCATGCAACATCCACTCCACCCAAAAATGATCCCATACCTAGAACCACCTCCTCACCACTTAGGATTGGAGGCTGGGCAAATTCATTCATCCTTTGGGGCATCCATGCATGTTTCTTCCCCCAAACCCCAAAGAAACCATGAAATCTCAACTACATTCTTCCTAGAAGATGAAGAATTCTTTGAGGCCACTACTTCTTCCAGTGATTCTAGTGATAACCTCCATCTAGGTTCTACTATCCACTGTTGGCAGGGTCCTAACAATTCAATTGGTTCACCCTCTAATATTATCTCCCTTGATAAGGTCATTACTCCCTCTCAAATAAGATCATCTATWGTCATTGATAGGGATATCAGAGACTCCAATTGCATGATGAAAAATCATTCCCATATAGGATATGTTTCAACATAGTTTAAAATCCAAAACCCCCCAATATATCACACAAAATAATGGATCTAATACACTGTTTCAGATACTCTTTTGTGGATTTTCAACATTAAACTGCATGCTATTTTACCTTTGGTCCATAATCTTGGGTATTTGGAAACAACCATTCCCCCAATCCTCATATCATAATACAGGGGGTAGTATCACTTCCCACCTTGGTCCCATAATACCTATCTCTTGACACAACACCAACCCACAATATACCCTTCATGAGAACCATTATAACACCACCTTGTTTCCAATGCCCCCAGACATCATGCGATTACAAACCACATGGGCTGATCGAAATGATCCACCAAAATATTTTCATTACTTCTTATGGCAAGGCCCACTTAGCCTTGGTCATTTTTAGTTCCCCCATAGGGAAACGTGGCCTCCCTTAGGGAGTGCCTTTTTCAGAAATCCATGGTTCCCCAACCTCCTTCAGGGAGGGATTTTCTAAGGAACCCATTGTTTTGTGGCCTCCATTAGGGAGTGCCTTGTTCGAGAACCCATGGTTCCCTGGCCTCGTTTAGGGAGTGCATTTTCCAAGAACTCATTGTTCCATGGCCTTCTTAAAGGAGTGCTTTTTTTAGGAACCCTGCATTCCTTGGCCTCTAATAGGAAGGGCCTTGTTTGGAAACCCATGGTTCCATGGCCTCCTTCAGGGAGTAATTTTTCTAGGAACTCATTGTTCCATGACCTCCTTCAAGGATTTCCTTTTTCATGAAATCATGGTTCCTTGGCCTCCCTTAGGGGGTGCCTTTTTATAGGAACTCATCATTCCCCACCCTACTTTAGGGATTACCTCTTCTAGCAACTCATTTTTCCTTGGCCTCCTTCTAGGGGCATCCAAAATTTTCATCAAGGGACCATTTTTCCCACCAATGTAAAAATCTCAGGTATGCTTGCTCACTATCATTTATATCAAATAACTGTCATATGTTCTTTATCATTAGATATTTTTCACTTTGGGTATTTAATGTTTGTGTGTGTAGGTACTTGGTCCAACAATATACAACCCATTCAGTCTTGGACACCCTATGTCCCCTTCGAGTCTATGTTCAATATTGGTATGCAATCATGCCCTTTGCAAATAGATACATATCCCAATTACACCCCTTGACATTTATCCTTAGGATTTCCACACCCATATATGTGGTACCATCACCTCCATTGCATTCAGGTACCTTCAACCGATAACATTCTCATCTCCATGATTTGTCCCACATATATTTACCTCTTGGAATATTGAAACTCATGTTGTTCTATCCATTAGGATCGAGAGTCCTAGTAGTGTTACACCCTAAGAACCTCATACTTATTCCTCATCATCATGCTAACCGCCCCATTATGGAGTCCCACATCATGTTCTATTACATTAAATGCACCTCTTCATTATCATTAACCATCCATATCATCCAAAATCAATTTCCCATTTGCAATTTCATCCTCCATTCATTTACCTTGTACAGAAACCCACCCATGGGGCCCACMCCCTTCATCAGTTACATCCCAAATACTTGCACCCCAAGCAGGCCCAACCATACTTCACTGGGGCACCCATTTCTTTACGTGTACTTTCAAATCTATCATTCTTTATTCATTTGGTAATTGTATGAAGCACATTTCAAGTTTCAAGAATATATTTTTTCCATCACAACTGGTGGTGTATTTTTCCTTGGCACATAGAAACCCATGTCTCCCTTGGTTGGGGAATTCCATTTTCATCACCATCTCTACAAATATATCCCTATCATGGCCAAATATCGATTATCATCGACACCCTTATCCCCAATATATGTATTCTGACCTATCATCCACTCTTTTGTAGTCTCATCCATTCAACATAGTTTACCTAATATCTTGTTGTACCCCTGGAACCAGATCATATTTTACAGTTTCTTCCATCATCCCATTTCCCCCCAACCAAGAGAATTTCTTACATCCCATACAGTTTGAGCTTCGTTCATGTCACCAGTTCATCCATCTTTCCCCCATATAGTCCCTGATACCATTTTGATCAAATCGATGTCAAGAAGCCATTTTCTTCTTAC
>JASDQU010505573.1:38781-49105 GCA_032191745.1 Picea mariana | reverse complement strand
AGGAAGAGGAAGGAACCTCCTGTTATATAGGTGATTGGACAATTGTTAGAATTTATTTCAGAAAATCCATCTAAATATAATGATCCAGGAAATCCAGTGGTGACTATAGAAATTAATGGTATTTCTTTTTCAAATACACTTATTGATCTAGGAGAATAAATAAATGTTATGATTGTTGACACCATGCAAATGTTGCAACTAAATCACTTGAGGCCAACACAACCTTGTCGAAATTGGCAGACAAATCAGTCATTAGCCCAACAGGAAGTTTGGATGATGTAATAGTCACCTTAGCCTCCGGGGAGTATCCTGCGGACTTCTTGGTAATTCATTCAAAATACTCCAAACTTGGACATCCAGTTGTGCTTGGTCAACCTTGGTTGGCCAATTTTGATGCATTTATTAGTTGTCAGTCTGGGGAGATGAAAATTTCCAATGGAACCCACAGTTAGAAACTTATTCTTTTTCCTCCTTCCCAACCATCCACTGAAGTTCCTTTATGGTTGGAGAATCTCTATGGAGAGGAGAACTGTGCTCATCTCTTGTTAATACTCGAGAAAGTAAAGGGAGTTCAAGAACAAACTGAAGAACATATTTTAAGCCTATTTTTAGCCAATACATAATGCATTGAATATCCTCAATCTTTCCCATAATATACACATATTTTCAGCTCTGAATTTCAGGAGGTTTGGCATCCTTCCACTTCTACATTGTTCATTATATGAAAAATAAATGAAGGAGAAGAGTCAATTTTTCAGACTGTTGAAATCAGTCCTAGAAAATATCTATATATCAATTCTAGTTGGGAATCAGATCAACAACAAAAAATGATCCAAATTATTCAAGGACAATCTAGTGCTTTTTCATGGGACTACTCTGACATTAAAGGAATTCACCCGAATAATTTTATACACCATATTTACACCAATGATCAAATTAGACCTGTTAGGCATCCCCAAAGAAGAATGAATCTAGCCTTAAAATATATAGTGAAAGAAGAGCTCCAAAAAATCCTGCATGTCAATTTTATTTACCCTATTTCAGATAGCAAGTGGGTATACCCATTAGTTATTGTCCGTAAGAAGAATGGAAAATTGAGGATTTGTGTGGACTTTAGAGAGTTGAATAAGGATACATATAGAGATTATTTTCCTTTTCCTTTCATAGACCAAGTCTTGGACACCTTGTCTGGGAAGTGGTACTTTTCTTTCTTAGATGGGTTTAGTGGGTACAAACAGATCCAAATTTCCCTTCAAGATCAGGAGAAAACCACATTTACTTGCCMATGGGGTACTTATTCTTATAGGGTTCTTCCATTTGGTTTGTGTAATGCCCCTGCCACCTTTCAGAGGGATGTCCTGGCTATTTTTTCTGATTTAACCCATGACCGTGTAGAAGTCTACATGGACGACTTCACAGTATATGGGGATGATTTCTAACAATCATTGGGAAATTTGGAGAAAGTATTGATCAGGTGTAGAGAGATTAACCTTTCCCTCAGTCATGAAAAATCCAGAATGATTCTCACTAAAGGGATTGTATTGGAACATCATATTTATGGTACCGAAATAAGGGTAGACCCTGTCAAAATTGACATTATTTCTCAAATCAGGACCCCTAGCTCACATAAATAAGTGAGAATATTCTTAGGGCATGTTGGATATTATAGGAGATTCATTCAAAATTTTACAAACTTAATTCCCCCACTATTCAAATTGTTAGCGAAAGAGAATGAAATCCATTGGGATGAACAATGTTAGATTTCTTTTGAAATTTTAAAGAAAAAAATTTCAAGTGCCCCTGTTTTAAGAGGACCAAACTGGTCTCTCCCCTTTCATATCTACACTAATCCCTCAAATAAATCTTTGGGGGTTGTTCTAGGAAAAAGATAAAACCAACGTCCTTATGCTATCTACTTTGTCAGCAAAAATCTCTCCCCTACCAAAGTAAATTACACTGTCATTGAAAAATAATTCTTATCAGTATTCCATGCCATTAATAAATTCAGAAACTACATAACAGGGTATGAGGTTTTTGTACACACAGACCACTCATCCATTATGTTTTTAATGAATAAACCTGTGAAAATTTCTAGATTTACTAGATGGTTGTCATTATTGCAAGAATTCAATATTACTATCATTGACAGACCTGGTAGAGATAATCTCATTTCTAATTTCCTATCTAGACTTATTCATATAGGTGATAATGCACTAGTGGATGAAAAATTTCTAGATGAAAGTGTTTTTTCTATTTCTACTTACACTCCTTGGTATGTAGATGTGGCTAACTATCTTATAATAGGAAAATTACCTCAGAATCTGTCCCCTCGAGAAAAACAAAGGATTATTCAGTTGAGTGAAAATTACATGTGGTATGATGATTGTCTATACCATGCAAGGCCTTACTTGGTGATTAGAAGATGCATATGGGAGGATGAGATGTATGAAATCTTCAAAGCCTACCATGATGGTCTATGTGGAGGCCATTTTTCCGATAAGAAGAAAACATACAAAATAACACAGTCAGGATACTATTGGCCAACCATTTTTAAGGATGAAAAGAAGTATGTTGCCAGCTGTGATGATTTTCATAGGATGGGGAAACCAACTACAAGTGATGAGATGCCTCTCCAACCTCAGGTAGTAATTGAACCTTTTGAGAAATGGGCTTTGGACTTTGTAGGACCTATTAACCCTATGTATGGAAGAAGAAGGTACATACTAGTCTATACAGATTATGTGACTAAATGGGTAGAGGCTAAAGCTTTGTATTATGCAAATGAACAATCTATTTTTGATTTTCTATTTGAATAAATATTCACTCGTTTTGGTGTGCCTCGAGAGATAGTGAAAGACCAAGGAACCTACTTTACCTCCAATTTGGTCAAATCCATTACTAAACAATATCTAATTAAACATATAAATCTTCACCTTGTCACACCCAAGCAAACGGACAAGTGGAATCAACTAACAAGGTGATAGAGGCTATTCTCACCAAGACACTTCAGTTACACCATAAAGATTGTGTTGATCGATTTCCCGAGGCCTTATGGGCCTACATAAAAAATTGGATAAACACAACAGGTTATACACCTTATGAATTGGTGTATGGGAAGCAGGTGTTTCTTCCCATAGAATTTCAAGTAAAAACCTTCAGGACTACTATGCAATTGGGGATGGATTTAGATGAAGCTAAAAAATAGAGGATATTGCAGCTGAATGAGCTTGATGAAATCAGACAGGATGCTCTTCAGAGGACTACATTCATTCAAGAACAAAGGACTAAATGGCATGATAAGTACATTAAGAAGAATTATTTCCAGAGAGGTGATTGGGCCCTGCTGTATGACAGTAGGTTCAAGAATTTCAAGGGTAAATTGTCAACTCGATGGTTGGGACCCTATGAAGTAGACATAGTTTAGGACAGTGGTTCAATGAAGATAAAAACCATTGATGAAGATCATACCTCATCTGTTGTAAATGGGCATCAATTGAAAGTTTATCACAAGACTCTGTCTAAAGAGGATTTTATCAAACAGGTTCTTCAAGATTCTGAAATGCAATTGGTAAGCAAGAGGAGCTCTCCTCCTGTTGATATAACACTGTAAGTTTGTGTGTGTGATTTAATTTAACTTTGTACATATATGTATATAGGTGTGTTGTTAGATAGTGATTTTGGTGTTACTAACCAAAGAAAAATATAATTGTGTTCTCATGTAGATAAGCAATAAGGAGGACATATACTAGGTGTAAGTTTATTCCTTTATCTATCCATGGTATATTACTTATGTAAAATGAGCCTAATGGAGTTCTCTTTAAGTTTTTCAGAGTCCTTAAAATTGAAAACACCGATGAATATTAACTGATCTGGGCTCGAGAAAAATCCACAGGACAGTAGATGGAGTTTTCTTTAAGTTTTCCAGACTCCTTAACATTGAAAACACCAGCGAGCATTAACTGATCTGGGTTTGAGATAAATCCATAGGATAGTAGATGGGGTTTTCTTTAAGTTTTTTATATTCCTAAAAATTGAAAACACCGGGGAGCATTGACTAACCTGGGCTTGAGAAAAATCCACAGGACAATAGTATTTAGGTTTTCCTTTCCAATAAAATGGAAGTGGAAACAAAAGCACTGGTTAGTCTGGTTCCAAAAAGAGGAGGTTTATGCATCTCAATAGGAGGTTGTCCAACTATAGTTTCCTTATTGTTACATAGATTGGATCCCAATCATTGAATTCTGTTACCTCATTTTATGACACTTCCGCTGCAATTTCAACATTCTTGTATGAGTGTGTTGTTTGTAGTTTTTCCAGAATGATACTTCAATAGAACAAATTCACTTGCAGCATTAGTAAGTGCCAACACCTACTTCAACTTGACCCTCAGAACATGCTAAGATATAAAGATAACCCTACAAGATTCTAGTTTGAAGACCATATATTCGGGTACCTGATCAAAACTTCATCTGGTACTGGAGAAGAGCTTATGTGTTGGTCCGATACTAAAACAATTCTCTTTGTTGGTCCAATACTAAGCCTGTGATCCAATACTGATGGTGGAATTTTGGTAAAAATGTTTTATCCTTGATATTTCCCTTGTTTGAAAAAAGCACACTTCGGGTAACGGAGGTATGAGCTCATTTTTGTATTCCTTTTATTAAGAATCATATTAATTTTGTGTTAAACACATGGTTACTCTCATGAACCTTTGTTACCTTAAGTTATTAAACCTCCCTATCATTATCTTACAAAGTCTTCATCCCTTTGTTTTTAAAATCATTTATGATGTATTCAAATCTCTTCACGGAGTGATCGTTGATATGATTGGGTAAATGACAATCATACCTTGAACATGATTGGTCCAGTTTGAAAATCTCTTGTCAAAAACTCTTGTTTGTGTGATGCCAAAATTATGATTATGCCACCTTATATAACCTTACATTGCTAATTATTGACTTAAACTATTGTTTTTATGAATGATTACCTTCCAGAATTTTTTTGAAGTTGACTACTGCATATTGGTGAATTCTGGTCACATCGACCACATTCCCTAATATCATTACGAAAACCAGCGTGAATGGGATGTGACATTACTTTTGGATATTATCATCATGTTATCCATAGATGTGATCCCTCAACATAATTTCTGATTTTTTCCTTACCTCGTCATCATTGCAAAGATTTGACCATTGTATTCTCGTTTCAATTTATAAATGCTCTTCTGGATGCCTTCGCCATCCAGATGAGAATTATTTACCCACTTCATACTATACACCTCCACTCTCTTTGCTCCTACTATCAATTCATCCCAT
This sequence comes from Picea mariana, assembly GCA_032191745.1. NCBI lineage: Eukaryota > Viridiplantae > Streptophyta > Pinopsida > Pinales > Pinaceae > Picea > Picea mariana. The sequence goes on along the minus strand of JASDQU010505573.1, from coordinate 43,790 downwards.
TACTCTGTCTCTGTCACCCTATTTTTGTAATTTTTCTTCCAGTACAAAACCCTCGCTCAAATTCTATTACCTACACTTATTTTGAGACCTGTTTTCAAGCTGACATGGGGGTTGATAGGCATGAACCGATGTTCCATATTTATAGAGAGACGAAGGAGTATCAAGCATGCAAAGATAAACTTGAGATGGCTGGTTGGGTTCCTTTTCTAGAAAAATTCAAAGGATATCATGAGGGAGTGTCCCATGCCTTCACCCAGAGTTATGATGGAGAGAGTGTCCAGTTGGGGGAATTAAGGTTAACGATCACTGAAGCCACCATAGAAGAAGCGACAGAGTTACCTTCTACTGGAGAGAAATATTTCAAAGGAATCATCATTGATAGGAGCCTCTGTCAAAAAATTTTGAAGCCCGAACATCTGGACCTAGATTGGACAAAAGGAATCTCCCAGAGTCGGATCAAGGAGGAATATTGGATGGTGATTGTATTCTTGCAGAAGTTTTTAACCTGTGAAGGGAGGTATGCAGTAACTTTCCTTTATCATTTAAGGTTGTTGTTTCATTTTGAGGGAAGACCACAAATATATTTTCCCCATTTTCTTTAGATGAGTCTGAATAAAATGGTGAGAGGGGTTAAGTCTTCCTCTAAGAAGCCTGAAACTAGTCTCTATTACCATGGGTTGATGAAACTACTTGTTGTTCATGGGTTGATAAAATGAGACATTAGTTGGAATAAAATCCTCACATAAAACTTTTCTCAAGAGGTTTCTAAGTTTGTGGAAGGAAATATGACAGGGGAATATAGTAAGGAGTTGGGAAAAAAGAAGGGAGACAATAGAAATAAAGGAAATATAATTAATGAGGTAGACCCTGTTGGCCCTAGTTCACCAAAATCTGTTAGCAAATTAGACAAAGGAAAAACAATAGTGTTAGAAGAACATCATGTACCTCTTGTGGAACGATCATCCAAAACCAAAAAAACTTGCCTAGACCTATCCACTAAAAACAAAACACACATTAATGAGAAAAGGAGGAAGAAACGAAGGCCTAGTAGTGATGTTGGAGAGATTGCAGGTAGTGTTCCATAATTAACTATTGAATTACCTTAGGAGCAGGTTGGATAAATTGCATATAGTGTTCTAGAAGTGATTGTTGAAGAACCTCAGGAGAAGGTTGGAGAATTAGAGAAGAACCCTGAATTAAGAGTCAAAGGTAAGAAGCAACTTAGAATCAATGAAGAGAGTGTTATGGCACAGTCCTCTAGCAGAAAGAAAAGAAGTGCACAGGAAGAACTAATTACAGTGCCTACATCTTAGTCCTCAAGAAGAAAAACAAGGAACACATAGGAAAAACAAATTCCAGTGCCCATATATGAGCCTAAGAAGAAGAAAAGGAGATTGTTTGAGGAGGAAATTTCTATTCCTATTAGCAAAACCGAGGAAGCATCAGGTCCAACACGCAGAATCACTCGGAGCATGGCTAAGAAGGTGACAATTCCTCATGTTCCTTCTTTTCCATAGGATCCAGTTGACATTCTGACCTCACCAGAGCTAGAAGATATGTATGTAGTGACTATTAGTGAAATTGAGGAGTTAGTAACAGAGACACTGAAGGTTTTAAGGAGGGAAGTTGAAGCCAGGGAGGAGATAACTGAGAAAGCAACACTTGATCTTGTCATTTCTTTGAACAAACATCAGTCGGTATTGAAATTTGAAAGGCTTACAAAACAGAATGAAGAATTGAAGAAAGAAGTGGAGGAGTATAAAGTTTTGGACAGACACATCAAGAAAGAAAATGCATAGTTGAAGGAGAATAACCGAAGGTTACAGGATGAGCATGAAGAGGTATCTGCCAAGCTCAATAAGGTTCTGCACCTAATACAATACACACAACTTATTAAGAGGGAGCTTAAGGATGAGGCTTCAGGTTTTGATATCTTAAAACCAGAAAATTAATGTTCAGGCAGGATGGAAGACAACACCAGTTTTGCAATTTTGAGGACCAATTCAGAAATTTTTGCATGAGGACATGAATTGAMTTGGGAATGAGGKAAATGTTGGGTCTCATTTTCTATGCCTCCAATTACCTTATTTTTTCCTCTATCTTGACCAACTTTACCTCATAAATATGCACCATGTTGAGCCTCATTTTTATCACCTCCAATTGCCTTATCCTATCCCATATCCTGACCAATTTTTCCTAATACATATGCACTCTCTACCTATTTTCCTCAACAGACATGTCATTTAGAAATTATTGTGTACATATGAGGTAACTTATGTTTCATCATGATTTATGATGATTTATTAATGGTTTGGATTGAATATTTGATGTTTAAAGCTCTCTAATTACTTTGAATAATCTAGGAAGATCTTATGAAAAAAACCCTTATTCATCCGATACCTRTTTTTGCATTCATCCAATACTCAACTCATCCGGTACCAATTATGCACTTGTCCCATACCAATGTTGTGCTCGTCCAGTACCAGCATCAATAATCGTCCGRTACCAGAAATAGTTCAAAAATTTGAAATATTTCTAGAGGAAAATCGGGGACATGGGTTTTGTCCAGAGTGGCGTTTACATGCAGACACATGTGTCAGAATTCACCCAAATCACACGTGTGAACCTCCATCTAAGGGGGAATGATTATGCAAAAATTAGCAAAAATCTCAAACTACCAACTTGCACCTCAATTTCCGTGCAGATGGCATAAGATCTAGAAATTATACGAAATGGGTTTTGTATACAATGTGTAAAATTGAGTATTCTATAGACACTTTTCCAAAATTCGAATTTGTTTAGAAGATATAGGTGGGTCTCTAACTTGAATCTGCCCAAATTGATAAAAAACCCAGATTTTTGGGATTTATCTTAAAATTGTAAAAACTGTTTGTTGAGTTTGGGGATTTGGTTTCATCCATTCCTCCATGGATTTTATGTATAAATAATACCTCATAGGTCTGAGGAAGAGAGAGGAATTGTTATGCTGCAGATTGGATTTTTGAACAGACTCTTTTTGTAAACTTACTTGTTGAAGATTAATGTAAGCTTGAATTCAATGATCCTGTGTGTCTTTTAAAATTTAGCATCTGCTAATCTAAAATCTTCCATGTTGGCATCGGCAAGGGCCCACTAATCCATCTTGGTAATCTCATTGTAAATTATTAGTATAGATTTTTATTTCCTTTACTTGTTGTTTGGATTTCATGTTATTTTATTTTGATTTCACTATTAGAATTGATTCCAAAGTGTGGCAGTATAGGAACAATTTGAGAGTTCATGATTCACATTACATGAGCCAGAAAATGGAACCTCTCATTAAAACCTTTGTTTCCTGTGTAGGAATGAAATAACTTTTCATAATTATCAAGTTGCATTGATTTACTTTCTAAATGTCATTGGTTTGAAGAAGTGTGCAAAACTAGATAGGAATTGCTTGCAAGTTATCATTGAATTGAGTTGTTATAGGAAATGAGATCATAATCCATATTTCACCTTCATAAGCCAGTAAATGAACAATCTTGTTGCCTGTAAGAGAGTCTTTTGAATGCATGCATTTGTTAGATTTAATGCTTTAATATTTGCTTCTATTTTGCAAATCTATGGACAAGTGGAGTCTCTATATTTCACCATACATGAGCTTGTAATGGAGTGCTCCATCACACTTAGAGTTTCCTTCCATAATTGATTAGGTTACATCTTGCAAATACAGACACAATCAATACCTCCATCTCTCACCCTACATGCACCTACAATGGAGTGTCTTCCTCTACCTGTTATTTCTTCTAGAATTGATTGATGCTTTCTTTTGAGAATATGCAGCATGTTAATTGTTGTTAGTATAGATGTTGCAAGGAACAAAGTCAAAGTTCATCTTTCTTCTTCATGAGCCTACAATGAACAGATTAGTCACCCGAGAAAGAGCTTAAATCATATGTTGTCTATGAGTTTTTCTTTCTAATTTTTGAATTGTGTGAAGAGTGTTATCTTTGAAGTGTGAAAACAAAGTGTTGGTTTTTAGATTGTTTTCTTATATAGGCTATACTCATCAGACATAGATAAACCACCTGTTGTCGGCACATATAGTGTAACAACTCGATTGATTACAAATCTCGGTTGATATTTATGTTTGGTAATATATTATGCAGATAATTTCACCAACACACCATTTTCCTATTTTCTACAAAGACATGTATTTTAGCCATCCTTCTGTATATATGAGGTAACATATGTTTAAATCATGATTTATGAGATTTCTTAATGATTGGGATTGAAAAATTGATGTTAAATTCTCTCTAATTACTTTGATTGATCCAAGAAGACCTTATGACACAACTCTTACTTATATGGTACTTGTTCCAACGTTCATCTGGTATTCAATTCGTCTGGTACCTATTTTTGTGCTTGTCCAGTACTTATTCCTATGCTTGTCTGGTACATGTTTCTATACTAGTCTAGTACCGATATATTTGACTGTGTGCATCCAGTACCAATCTTCCTGTTCTAGTTGTGCACATCCAGTACTAGTTCCACATCTACAGGCTTGGGTGTTTGAACAAATTTTCTTTCGATGGGTCCAAGGAGTTTGTTGGCTAGATCATCATTTGGTCATTGAAGACCACAATACATTTAATCCTCATGCACTTCATGTCATGATGATGAAGTCATTCCCATGAAAAAAATATTTGAGAATTCATTTGATGTTATCTCCAGATTTTCATTGTAACGGTTGTTTCTCTTTAAAAGAGAGAGCCTTGTAGATGATAGATGTACAGATACATAGTTAAGCATTGTTATGTTGTAGATTTGATTCTTGAAGACTATTGATTGTACACCTACTTATGAATTAATGATATAAATTACAGTTCATGGAATTTATGTGTGTCATCAAACCTTTCTTTCTGTAAGTTTCTTTTAACCTTGTTGGTACGGAAAGGGCTCACCGACCCAACCAAGATAAGATTCCTTGTTTTTATTGTACATATAATTTTGGTTTGTGTGTGGATAAA
>JASDQU010505573.1:8148-24839 GCA_032191745.1 Picea mariana | reverse complement strand
AAGTGGAAGAATTATTCTTCAGAGAGATCTTCACACTACATAGATTACCTCGACATATAGTTAGCGACAGAGATAAGCACCTCATCAATGCATTTTGGCAGGATTTGTTCAGGCTAGTAGGCACATAGTTGGCTATGAGTACCAGTTACCATCCACAGACCGACAGACAGAAAAAGATAGTCAATAAATGGGTGGAAGGGTACCTGGGGAACCATGTAGGGGAACAACAACGTGCATGGGTAAAATGGCTCCATATGGGTTATTACTTCTATAAAAAAAAATATCATATTCCCATCAAGATGACACCATTCAGATCCTTATATGGGAACATTGCACTATCATTTATGGAAGCAATTTTTGGGGACAAAAGGGCTCCCAAAGACAAAGATTAGATAGAGGAGATTCAACATATTCTCAAAATATTGAAGGAAAATTTACAAGCAACATAGAATCAACATAAAGTATATGCAGAATGACAGATAGTAGAGCACATCTTTGAGGTGGGGGATTTGGTATTTTTAAGATCAAAACCATACAGACAATCTGATTTGAAGAAAAGTGGGGTGGAAAAACTGAAACCCATGTTCTATGGACCTTATTGGATTATCCACAGAGTCGGCGAGGTGGCTTATGAGCTAGAAATACCATAGGGTAGTAAGATCCACAATGTGTTCCATGTTTCTTTCCTCAAGAAGGTAGTGGGACAACAAGTTACTACTTTAGAGGAGTTTCCACCACTGGACGAGGAGGGCCAGTTGGAGTTGGTTCCAGAGGACGTTTTGGAGCATAGGGAGCGTAGGTTGAGGGGGTGGATTATCAGGGAGTGCCTAGTCAGATGGAGGGGACTCCCAGTTGAGGATGCCACATACGAGGGAGAGAATATCCTACAAAACCCAGGCTTGATGTTTCTTGAGGACAAGAAATCTTAGGAAGGGAGGATTGTAATGTCCCTTTCCCTTTGATGACTCCAAGATGAGAGAATAAGTATCCTATACTAGTTCCCATAGTCTATAGTTGGGAGAAAAAGTATTATTTAATGTCATTTACTGGAAAAACAATTGTAAAAGTGACATTAGATAATAAAAGAAGAAAAAATGGGTTTCAAGTGACTTAAGTGGTTATTAAATAAAAAATTATGGAAAATTCACTTAATAATTAAAGTGAACGAGAAATTAGATCAGAGGGGATACAAAAGGTGAAAGCCGACTTAGTTTCTCATTATGCATATTGTGAATTGGAAATTAGAACCCAGAGAGGAGTCGGGTGATCTCCTTCTTGTTTTGTGGTTTTCTGGATGAAACCACTACCATTGATAGAGTTTGGTGTTGAAAGATACACCCTATTCCATCAGGAGGATCAAACAGTTTCTTCATGGAGCTAAATATTCATGTTACAACAATAGAGAGTTCCAGCGCAAGCTAGTGCGCAGATTTTCCAATTGTAGCGCGAGCTTTTAGGAAGGGTTTTCCATCATCCAGGTATCACTAAGCCCAACCAATCAGGGAGAGATAAAATACTTCAGACCCATTTGAGAGTAGAATAGGGCACTTCCAGTGAGAAATATCTCACAAATTTATGATGGGTGAGTCACTGGCTAGATCATGCGAGTTTTCCTATTTCGAGTGCATGGGGGTTTGGACCTCTATCTGGGGTTCTGATAGTATAGCAGAGAGCCGATGTTCCATCTCTGATTTAGCAAGAGTGTGTTAGGGATAAGGGAAACTTATCTAGGATATATCTTAGGCCATTCTGCTAAGTATTTCCACCAGGGAGAATTATCCAGTCTTCTATAGTAGTTTGACAACACATTTTTGGTTGCATGCAACACTTCCTTTTGTGTATGCAGTGGATCTACCTGAAAGATCTTAGATCCATCTATCTATCGGTATTTTCCAGTATCTTTTTGTATTCTAGTTAATATCACCATCTATTAAGATCTAGTTGAAGAGATTTGTTTGAGTTTCCACATATTGCAGTGTATTATCTGTTATTTTCCTTAATAAAATTGTTGAGTTGGTTATGGTCCCAAATCTATTTGCATGCACTGTATAAAACTATTAAACACAACAAAACTCATTCATAAAAATTTTGAAACTCATCCAAAAACCCTAGTGCATCAAATCTGCAGTCACAAACCCGGATTTAGCAGTTGATATCTAGATTTGAGGATTCGGGGATATTACAAGAGCCCCGTGTCAAGACAAAAAAATCGGTCATTGGTGTTTGTCTGCAGAAGAATCCTCACATGCCACATTCCGCCTTGTCAGTTTGAAAAATAAAATAGAAGTGAAATATTGTTTCTCATAAAGGATTCAATGAAGAGACCTTCATCTTGGGATCTCCTCATACTTCCTACAATTCGAAGGGGAAACTAAATCTCTCCAATGAGGGTAAAGGGTTYAGTTATGGATCAAGGAACTAGTTTGGTATCCACACATTAATTGGATGTGATTTTTCTCTTTTTTTGTTGACTTTGACATTTGATTTTGCAGTAAGGGTCCATTTCCTATAGAAAATGGGTATTGTGTAGCCCCTTAACATTGATGAGTATCAAATCCAATGTTTCACTCGGCATATATTGATATTTGTTTTTACATAGGCACCCACATGCTTATGATATTTAGATTGATTTCACTAAGTTGAGTTGAAAGAAGTATGTATATAGAATAAGAAAGTTTTGGGCTCTAATATCTCGATTGACTTTCCCCATATCTGCAATATGTTGCAATATCTTTTCAAAGACAGTGATTGATTTTAAATCATATCATTTTTTTAAACTTGGCCTCGGTATCGAAAAATAAACATATTCGTTTGTCAATTAATTCTACTATCACTTCAGTTTTTAGCTCACTCTTCACTATGATTTGAAACACAATTTGAACTTCACCTAAATTAGAAGAATCCAAATTCTAAATTGGAGGTTCCTATTGGTGTAGTTAATTGGATTGACCACAAGGCTTACTCTGGGGATGAGTACTTTTATTAATGGTTATAAAACTTGAAAGTTGTTTGTTTCTTAGGGTGTCTTCTCAATTATTACGGTTATCCTCTTCATAGCCCGAAATCAACAATATTCAACAAACCAGTGCTAATGTTCAACAAAATATTTGAAGGCTTCAGGTCCCTATGCAGGATTCCATTGTTTTGGTAGTGAGCGAACCCACTGAGCAACTAAAACATAAGGGTTCTTTATTTTGAACATGAGTGGAGGTAAAAACCTGGAAACTTTCAAGTTGCATTATAAATGGGAAATCTAGATACTTCTCTGAAGTTGTGAACACCCTCAACTCTTTAAGTTTTGGCAACCAAGACAATGATCACTTTTAAGAACATTCTGCCTTCCAAGAATGGGGTCCATATCATGTCAGTGTAGCTTACCGAAAATTCCACTTGACATCAAATAGCACATTCAACTCTGCAATCAAGGTAACCTGCAAATAGTTTCTCTTTGTAGGTTTACTTGTATTTTTACTATAGACAAGTGCATTTTAGGTAGAATCCGACACCCTTCATTTGTTTTTTGTATATTTTAGTTTCCATTGTAAATTCGGAGTGGATTTGCAAGAAACCTTGTGAGGTCTAATCCTATCTTTAAAATGGCTCGAGTTGAGGAACTATTAGATTTACTGAACACTCTAATCCTCTCCTGTGTAGACAATACAATGATCACTGACAAGGAAACATTGCATTATGTTGTAACATGCTTGCAAGTTACACAAGCCAAAGAAACATTGTTGCAAACTCAGACTCAACTTATTCACGATGCACTTGAGCGATAGAATCTACGACAACATTTTGAACCCATCCTTGTTTAGAACCCTCTTTTCGAAGACAAACAAGATGATGATGACAATTTAGATCAACATCCATCACAACAACAAATCAATGAGACAACCCCAAATTCAAGTACAAATGATCAGACCTTGGGAAGAAATAAAAAAATAACAAGTATCAGATGTGAAAAGGATGTCACCTTTCATAATCTGGATTACACCAAATTGATTGAGTTCCAGAGTGCTAGACAACTTTAAGAAATTTTACATTCAATTTCTCCAGTTCAAGAGAAGATTTGAAAATTCCAACATTATCAGCAAGTTGTCCACATGGAAAATTAGTGCTTCGATATTCATCCTTGCGAGCATTGTGGAAAGAAAAATCATCATTCAAACATATGTTCTAACTGCCATAAATATGCAAGAGTAAATAACCACTATGGGTGGATGGATTCTTGGTGATGGTCATCAATAATCAAGAATATATTTCAGTTATACAAATGAATTCATTCTTGAGTAATGAAACATCTTGCAGTGGACAAATTTTTGTCTTCCCACCTTTTCCCTAACAAGGGGGAACAACATCAATGATTGACAGTCATGCTTCAAGTTTCGAAGTCCCATCAATCGATTAGTAACAAACAAGTGTGATTGGTTTGTGGTTTCCCTTAAACCACCACTTAGTAGAAGGCCTCCAAGTTTTGCTAGACAATGGTTTGTGGTTTTCCTTAAACCTCCACTTGGTATAATAATTTCATCTTATTATACATCATATTTTATGGTCATATTTGAACCATCATAGAGAGCACTTCCAATTAGCAAAAAACATCAGCTCCAGCTTCTAGCTAACTTAGGAATGTTTCGGGAACCATTGAGCCTAGAGCGGGGTTCCAGAGTTTGTGGTCATCCTTAAACCACCAGATTGGTTTATGGTATTCCTTAAACCACCACTACCATTTAGTAGAATACATCAACTTCAACTAGCCATTCAGTTTGTGGTTATCCCAAAACCACCAGATTGAGAGAGTAAATTTAACCATCAACATCTACACACTTTCATATTTCAGTTGCCCACTTTCAGATATCATCTCTCACCTTGGACTCATATACACCCCTTCAGATTAAGGGGGGGCATGTTGGAAACATAATCTTTTAGGCTATGAACTTGAATAAATGTGAACATCATAATCATATTCAGTCATATTAATGAATAAACATTATTGTTAATGAGTCATCATTATTAATAAATTAACACTTTTATTAAGGCACTAGTATGGCATCATCACCACATCAGTATCAACCAATTAATACTAACAAGGGCATCAATAACATTACTTCATTAAGAGTACTAACATCAATCATTAATATTATCAAGGTCACCCACAAGTTATTTAACTAATATCAACAACACATAAACTAGCATTGATTAATGATACCATCGACACAATATAAGAAACATAATGAGACATTATGCTAAAAACATGAAGTACACTTGAACTAATGAAATTTAAGAAATCAAGAATCCATATCCTCAATTATCATTAAATCATCAAGTCAACAACATCACTATGAAGAGATCACTATTGAATTTAAATGTCATCAAATCAATATTATTCACATTAAAATCACTAACCTTATTGCTAATTGCATCTCCAAGTTATTTCATTATCAAGAATAAATAATTGAAGTCATTGAGGCAATATTAGTAAGAGTATCAAAATCATCCTAACATTTGGAAATTTTCATTCTAATTAAGTCATTAATTTTGGAAAGAAAGTTAACACAATTTCATAACACACTATTAGTTTAAAGCCATAGACACTTATAAATTCAATTATGCATGAAAACGAAAGGTAGGCACAAAAAAAAATTTAAGTCACATCCATGTTATGTTTTGTTTTGATGTCTTCCATAGATGTACTAGATTCAAGTTCAGGCTAAATATTCTCCTCTAAGTTTCTTAACAATAATAATTATTTTAATCTTTCCAAATTTCATATTGTTATAGCACACGTTGTAGGTTGGGAAAAGTCTGACCCAACCACAAAATAAAGTGCTACAACTTGGGAATCCTACACCCAATGTCACCTTGATGTAGGTCTCGCATTTCATGGGTGAGTAGGTCACTTTAGGGAGGCGATCCTGGTGACCCTAGGGGGAATGAGATGGGGATGGATAGATAAGGAAGTGGAGCCCTTAGAGGTCAAATATAAATGAAGTGAGAAGTGGAAAGAGATTCCTTGTAATTCAAGTGATTTTCCCCCCAAAGGTGTGACACTTCTCTGGATGATTGTACCTGCTCGAGACACAAGAAAATCCAACTTGCAATGATATATGTTAGTATGTATTAGAAAGTTACACTTTTTGTCCCTAATTTGCAGCATTAGATGAAATTTTATATCATCAAATGAAGCATCTAAATCAGCATACAAAGATCTAAACTAGTTAAGCAAATCAACATTAAGATTAGCAATAAACATGGGCTGAAAAATGGCACTTAAGAGGAAATAGAAGATGACTATTGTAAACATGTATTTTCTGCATAAAATTGCAGACTTATGGCTGTAGCATTCAATGGCATGCAACATAAAAATAAACCATGGAAAAGTGCCAAGAACTAGCCCAAAAAGTGAGCCCTAGTTAGTAGACTAGGTGAGTAATGTTAGAGAGCTAGTCTAGGGTCAGTTTAGGAGTTAAGAGAGATTTAGTAGCTAGGGTTATGAAGCCTTAGTGACTATAGGTTAAAGTTTATAACAAAAATTAAAGTAGTGGGAGAGAGAGGATGCCCTAGTAGGGGGAGACTCCTCTCAATGTGGAAAACCAACTCCAAGCAAGGGATCTTTCAAAAGACAAAATTTCACATTTCCCAAGGCAATGATTTTATATCTCCAATGAAAACAAAAATGACTAGTGCCTTTAATATTAGGTTGATGGAGTTAAATAAATTAACTAGAGATGATACTTCCTTGGGGGTGTAAATCGTCTTACTTCCCAAGGCCATTATCTCTAGTTAGGGTTTGAGAATGAGGGGTGTAAATCATCTTATGTCCTCAAACAAACCCTTGCAACATCAAAGAAATTTAAGCAATAAATGATGGAGCCTAGAGTGGGGGTGTAAATACTCTTACTTCCCACTTAGCTCCTAGCACAACAATCCTTGACTTGAAAAAATGATAGCATAAAAGTAAAATACCATACCAAAATCAGGAAAGAAGCTAAGAAAATCCACCATAAAAGCTAGAAAGCATTCATCCAAGGCTAGAGCCTCACTCCTCCATCAACCATTAACACGAGATAGCCATAAACAAGTGCACACGAGAAAAATATAGCCAAGTGTAGTGAAAATTTCAGATTCAAGTCCTCTCACAAGAGGGGGAGTTATGTTCAAATGAGATCTTATGATCTCTTGTTTATACAAAATGTCACCAAGGTGACTTTTCCACCTATTAAGGGGTAAACCACAAGACTAGGGGTAAAAAACCATAATATTTCCCCCTTTAACAAAGTAATATTAAACAATTCATTTAAAATTTCACTTTTGCACAAGTAAAGCCCTAATTTACATGGACGTCTCCCCTTTAGGGGACATTTTTCCATTTAGAAGAAGTCATTGGTGTTGGAGAAGCATTGGTAGGCCCCCAAAGGCCACATGTCAAGCATCTAGGCAATCTCCTCATGGTGAATACCTCCTCCTCCTCAAAACATATATTGGGGTCCTATAATCATAGGTAACTTGATTCTTCAGCTGCTTATTTGGCATTGCTCTCATGATGAAGACATATGGCTTGTCAGGCTCAGTTGATTCATTTCCCCCCCTCCCATCCATTTCACCGGATCCTTCATCACCCTGCTGCATCCTTCATCCACCTCTGCGCCAATCACTCCCTTGTCCATTTGTCCCATTGGCTACATCTCGCTCGCTACTCATCCCTGCATAAACAAACTTAGGATAATAAAATATTGATTAGTTTAATAAGGTAATTGATAATAAACAAATAATTAGATTAATTAATTAGTAATTAAGTTATTGGTTTAAGTTAGTAAGTAGGTTAATAAGGTTAGTAATTAAATAAAGTATAGTTAGGTTAGTTTATTAGAATTAACATTAATCATAAAACAAAACATAAAGTATAAATAAAAAAATTAAAACCAAAACTTAAACTATCCTAAGTTCCCCCCTTACCTTTTTCGTACAACTCAGACCCCTGTCACGTCACATCACCACCAAGGGGTCTGATTAGGTGGTTTACCATGGGACAGGTATCACCATGTGGTGAACTTGGACCCCCCCTCCCAATACCATTCACCACCTCAAGGGGGTCCGAAAACCACCTTCCCCCCTGCAAAACCGCTCCCCCAAATTCATAAAACCATTTTTTTTTCCTGTTCAACACTTCGTCTTCCGAGAGGGATTCCTGGAAAATGGAAATGAATTTTCAAAATCCAAGAGAGAATTTTGTTTAGAACAAGCTGAAGAACAAAAATCTCTCCCATAATTTACACAGGTGTCAAGAGTTTGTAGAATCAAAGCCATCTTTGGGCCCCATTTTTTAGGCTTCTATTTTTTCCTGTTTCAGTCATGATTTTGCGGGACCTGTTTCAGCGAGTTGGAGATGAATTTGGAAAAATGGAAAGACGTTTTTGTCCAAAACATTAACATATACAATAATCTCTTTCCATTTATACATAGGCGCCACTGTTGAGGAGAAACAAATGTCTGAGTTGATCCTTTTTTTCATCAGTTCGACCCGTCTTTCATGGCTGACAGTTCAAGATTTTTAGGGATTTGTTTCTATTTTTGGCCAAGGTGGTTGAATTTGACCTCCTAATCTTGAGGGGTGATATTTCCTATATATTCATGTAATTTTAATGCAAATGGGGTTGATCAGTGAGACCTGAGGGAAGGATGGGATGTTAATATCACCATCTATTGTAAATATGTTCAACAGACTGTAGGTGAATTTTTGGATGAATACAAATACATGTTGTTTCTAGATTCTTGTGTCATGATCATGTGGTGAAGTGATTTCTTGATGTAACTTGTTATTCTCTTGTTTTTCACATACTGTTTCTTTCTGTATTGTTTATGAGAAGATGATGTGCAATATTTTTTCTTAACACCATGTACTAGCTTGAAACAATATTTATGTTTTCTTCCAAGTTTGAATGTAGAATTCGGATAAGCTTTGCTCTACATTTGAAATGACCCCTGATTTTTTCCTCTTTCCATCTCACAAATTATAAGGATCCACCAATGTGATTGTCTTTCCTAGTTACATATGTCTTTGTTATTCATTCATTTAATTATCTGTGACCCTTTGACTCCATCTAGCCCAATAGCCCTCTTTCATTGTCTCAGCCAAATACTCAAAAACAACCTTATATTCTCATAACTAGCCTAACATCCCCTCAAACAAAGTTAAATCATATAGAGAGATCCCTCTCTAAGTCATGGAGGGATAGATACTTGACTCCAAGTGGTTTTTTGGTTACCCCTGCTGATTTTCTCCTCAGCCTGGGAAATTACAGGGTGATAACATAATGGAGACCATACTGGAGAACGAGCTTTCAGGTTCTCCAGAAAAGCATAGCGAGTTCCAGATATGATCACTGATGGTGCACAGTGACCAGACACAAGAAGGATGAAATCTTTCACCTAACGACTCTAATCAGCTCTAGACAGTGCCAACTCAAAGACTCCATTGGAGGAAGAACCTAACATGACAAAGAAATATGGAAAGATCAGGTATTCGAGTTCAAATTGTATTCAAGACATTGTTGGATTTATCTGTAATTATTTTCTCTCCTATTATAATCCTAGTCAAGAGTATATTGCTGAAGTTCATAATGATCAGTTTCAGGCTGAAGAACCTTAAAGGATTCAACCTTTACCTATAGCTCTGGTACACACTCCAATATCTGTAGATAACCCAGTGAGACACAAACCTCATGCTTTATCTCCTACCATTGTTGAAATTCTAGTTAGCTATAAGCCCCTTGCTTTACCTCCTATTCCTGCAAAAATGCCAGATAGATACAAGCCCTTAGATTTGCCTCCTATTCTCCATGACCTCCCTATCAACTATAGCAATAATCTACCCAGGTTTGATGGAGAAAATGTGAAGATCACTACTGAAAAGAATATCCAAAGTCTTGAGGATTTTATTGATTTGTTTGAGGTGGAAGAATATGATGTTTGTATCAGGATGTTTTCCCTATCATTGCAAGGTAAAGTTAAAAATTGGTTTAAGAATCTTCCAACTGCAAGCATTGATAATTTTCATCAATTTGTGAAAATTTTCCTAGATCGATGGGTGATCATGAGAAATGTCTTTCTCATCCTAGAAGAGTATGACCATTTGAAAAGACAACTATGGGAGACAGTACATCAGTTTTCAACAAGGTTCAATAAGGTGAACCATTCAATACCTGTTGATATAAGGCCACCCCTAGGATCAGCTCACTTGCATTTCCCAGATGCCTTCAATCCTAAGATGACATTCCAATTAAGAGAAAGGAACACTGCAACCCTTGAAGAAATGAAAAATATTGCAGCTAATGTGGAAGCTAACTTGATGAACAGAAGTTCCAAGCTAAGGGCAGAAGAGAAAGATAGAACATAAAAGGAACGGATGACATCTTCAAAAGTGAAACTAGATGTCCTGGCAAACACTATAAAAGAAATGATGCAGACGATTAGTAGGAAAGATAAACTTGTTATTCAAAGATCACATGTTCCAATAGTTCCAGAATAGACAAATATCAATGTCCCCAAACACTTTACATCTCATCCTTGGTATCATGTATTTGATAATGATTGTTTCATGTATTCAATTCACAACATAGTCAAAGATGAAGTTCCAAATCAGCTTGTTGAAGAGCCATCAACTAATATGATGTGTATGTTTGATGGCATTTCATTTCATTGTTGGGAAGAAGAAGATGAGTTGCAATTCAAGAAGGATAGTCAGTCTGTATATAGCGATTATGACAACAATGATCAAAATGCAAAATATCTCGGAGTAAGTGTGCAGACTTTACCTTTATGTTTCTCCTCTTTTAAATTTTTGAGAGATAATTCTAAACCAGTTGTAAATAGTGAAGAAGGAAAATCTTATGATGGATCAATGAAGGATGTCATTGATGACATAGAGGTTGTTTTATACCCAGGGTTGCACTCATGAATTCCTTCTAATTTTCAAACCCCAGACGAAAGTTCGGAGCCCGAAGAAAAATTCGAATCAATGGAATGTAATTATGCACCATTGGGTTATAATTCATTTGAAATTTTGAAGGAGACTCTTGAACAGATGTTGAAGGATAAACACATAGAAAATCAAGAAATTTCATTTGAATCAAAGCAACAGTCTTATTAGTCTTTTTCAGGATCTAATAGTTAATCGGTTGGATGACCTGTGTTGTCAAAATATTTTTTCATTGGCCAGTCATGAGTTGAAAAGCAACTATGATCTAGACATGGTTAGACAATCATTTCTATGTTTTGATTCAACAACAATTTTTTCTCAAAATTCATTAGAAAAACCACAGATAAATCAGCATGTGCAAAATGATATAGATGGTATATGTGCATTATCAGATCACAGAGTTGAAATGGATAAATTTGAATATCATGAGATAGGTCATGTTTATCATGATCCTATAGCTATCTATATGGAGGATCTATTCTTTTCAGAATACTCATTGATTCCCAAAGCTTCTGGAATTGTCCACAGTCCCAGAACTTTGTGTTGTGAAGATCAGGATGGAAAGCAGTTCATGATGCCTATGCAAGTTCTATTTCTGATATTGATTGAAAACATTGAAAGAGAAGCGTTATTAGAGCAGTTTCTTAACTGGTTGCACTAGCATTATTGTATCATTTAGAACAACAAAACTATCAATAGTGTAGGGTAGGTAGTAGTTTTGAATAAGATCAGTCATTTGAGCATCTTTTTTAGTATTGTATGGTTTCCAGTAGAGTTTGCATTTGATAGTATCGAGTTCAGTGTTCAGTCAAATTTGAGCCAGTTCGAAGATTATAGCTACGGTGACTCCATGGCCCAACAAATAAAGCACTAGTTTTCATGTTCAGAGTTCAGTGGTTCTTGTCACCTCCTGAAAGAGCTGCCATCCCCAGGTGGAGCCTATGTTTGGGTCCTATAATCATAGGTAACTTGACTCTTCAGCTGCTTATTTGCCGTTGCTCCCATGATGAAGACATCTAGATTGTTGGGCTCAGTTGATTATTCCCCCCCCCCATCCATTTCGTCGGATCCTTCATCACCTTGTTGCATACTTCATCCACCTCTGTGCCACTCAGTCCCTTGTCCATTTTTCCCATTGGCTACATCTCCCCCGCCACTCATCCCTGCATAAACAAACTTAGGATAATAAAATATTGATTAGTTTAATAAGGTAATTGATAATAACCAAATAATCAGATTAATTAATTATTTATTATTTATTAATAATTAGTAATTAAGTTATTGGCTTAAGTTAGTAAGTAGGTTAGTCCCCGAGGTGTAGGACAATCGGTGACAGAGTGTGTTGTTAAGCTACTTCGTGATGTTAACGTCACTGGTTCGAAACCTGTGGGGTCAAAAAAATCCAGCCATGCTAAGGGTTGGTGTGGCTTAGGTCGGGTGCGATCCCCGGGTGATTTTGACAGCTTAGATGCCCCTGAGTCATGGTTTCTTAGCCACAGGTTAGTCCCGCAGGTCACGGACAAACTAACAAACAAAAAAAAAAGTTAGTAAGTAGGTTAATAAGGTTAATAATTAAAAAAAGTATAGTTAGGTTAGTTTATTAGTATTAACATTAATCAAAAAATAAAAACAATATAAAATTATATAAATAAAAAACAATTAAAAATAAAACAATATAAAAACATAAAATAAAAATAAACATAAAACATATAACAAATAAAACGAATAAAACTAAAAAAAAAAAAACATTAATTAAAATGTAATAAATAATAAAAACAAAAATTAAAATAAAACAAAACCAAAGCAAATAAACATGTAAACAAATAAATAAAACAAAACATAAAATATAAATAAAAAAATTAAAACCAAAACTTAAACTATCCTAAGTTCCCTCCTTACCTTTTTCGTACAACTCGAACCCCCCCCCCCACGTCACATCACCACTAAGGGGGTCCGAGTAGGTGTTTTACCATGGGACGGGTGTCAACATGTGGAGAARTCRGACCCCCATTCCCCTAATAATACCATTTACCACCTCAGGGGGTCCGAAAACCACCTCCCCCTTGCAAAACCGCTCCCCCAAATTCATAAAACCATTTGTTTTCCTGTTCAACACTTCATCTTCCAAGAGCGATTCCTAGAAAATTGAAATGAATTTTCCAAATCCGAGAGAGGTTTTTTATCATAACAGGCTGAAGAACAAAACCTCTCCCATAATTTACACAAGTGTCAGCAGTTGGGAGAATCGAATCCATCTTTGGGCCCCATTTTTTAGGCTTCTATTTTTTCCTGTTTCAACGAGCTGAAGATGAATTTGGAAAAACAGAAAGAGCTTTTTTCCCAACACATGCTCATCTAAAATAACCTCTTTCATTCTATACACAGGTGTCACTGTTGAGGAGAAACAAATGTCTGAGTTGATCTTTTTTTTCAGCAGTTCGACCCATCTTTCATGGTTGACAGTTCAAGATTTTCAAGGATTTGTTTCTATTTTTGGCCAAGGTGGTTGAAGTCGACCTCCTAAGATTGAGGGGTGATATTTTCTATATATTCATGTAATTTTAATGCAAAAGGGTTTGATCAGTGAGACCTAAGGAAAGGATGGGATGATAATATCACCATTTATTGTAAAGATGTTCAACAGACTATAGGTGACTTTTTGGATGAATACAAAACATGATGTTTCCAGATTCTTGTGTCATGATCATGTGGTGAAGTGATTTCTTGATGTAACTTGTTATTCTCTTGTTTCACATATTGTTTCTTTCTGTATTGTTTATGAGAAGATGAAGTGAAGGATTTGTTCTTAACACCCTGTACTAGCTTGAAACAATATTTATGTTTTCTTCCAAGTTTGAATGTAGAATTAGGATAAGCTATGTTCTGCATTTGAAATGACCCCTGATCTTTTCCTCTTTCCATCTCACATATTATAAGGATCCACTGATGTGATTGTCTTTCATGGTTACATATGTCTCTGTTATTCATTCATTTAATTATCCGTGACCTTTTGACTCCATTTATCCCAATAGCCCTCTTTTGTTGTCTCAACCAAATACTCAAAAACAACCTTATATTCTCATAACTAGCCTAATATCCCCTCAAACAAAGTTAAATCATACAGAGAGATCCCTCTCTGAGTCATGGAGGGATAGATACTTGACTCCAAGTTGTTTTTTGGTTACCATTGTTGATTTTCTCCTCAGCCTGGGAAATTACAAGGTGATAACAACATCCATGTGTCAATGAGTGGCAACATCACCACCAAACCCTAGCCCACAAAAGTGACATCATGCCTTAGGAGGTGACATTTTTCCTCTCCTAGGAAAGTCGTTTAGCAAGTGAAGCATCGGCTAGGTCCATCTAGGTGTCTTCTAGGCCTTTAATACTTCATCTCTGTGATTTGGCAAGTGGACCCATGGCATCCAACCTGTGGGCTTGTAGCCCCATGTAATCCCAAGCTAGGCTTGTTCTTCCAAAATTGTCCACCAGCTAGGTCCTGCAAAGACAAACAAGCATGCCCTTGAAGGATATCAAGTCATAACATCATGATAAGTGAATCCAATCAATAAATGATCCACCTAAGCATGTGAATCAAATATCACTATATCAAACAATTAATTGCTCAAAGACATTGTGCGACTTTTCAAGCTTGAATATGGGAGGGTTGAAGAGGTGTCCCATTGGGTAGATATTGCCCTTGGTAAATGAGAGTTTCCATGAGATCCCTCTCCAAGACATGTAAAGTGGGTGAGGTGGTTGGGGTCATGAATCAATGGGCATAGGGCTCAAGACATACAAGGGGTCCTAGTGTCTCATTCATGGGTTCCTTTGTAGAGGGTGTGTGGTACCTCCATTTGCAATGTACTTTTTCCAAGCCCATTAATTGCCATTCTTTTATTCTTTCATAATTTTAAGGAGAGGTTGAAGGTCATTGCCCTGGCGTGGTGACCAGATAATGGAAATGTCACTCACAAACACCAAATGGAAATGAGAAGGCTAGCTCATGATGAGACCCCCTTTCTCTCAGCCATGCAACTGAGAGCCATTACCCTGGTTTGGTGACCAGATGATGGAAATGTCATACCACTAGATTTTCATGTACATGATAGGTCGGTTCGTGATGAGACCTCCTATCCTTCAACTAACCTTTTAAGCATTATTTATTATATTGTGGGTCCCTTTTACTGTTGTTGGGGTATTCTACCCTACGGACTAACAAGCTAGGGTTTTAAACTTGTACGCAGATCATGACCCTTAAGACGTAACTTTTAACCTTCTACTCGAAACCTCAACCCATTTTATCATGCACACATGGGAAGAATCGACTAACCTTTTTATCGACGGTTGAAGTAGATCCTCCGTTGAGCCTTTATCTCCTTGTTGTTTCTCCTTCCACAAAGCTTTTCTGCAATCAAGACAAAACTACACATGCATGCTATTGATCTACTAGGGGGTTAGAGATTAAACACAAATCAAATAACATAGATAAGACTCATGTATTCGGGACGGGAAAAGTATATTTTTTATTAATCTCAATATGAATCAACTTACAATGATTTTCGAGACCGGCCACCGTTCCTCGATCCTGATCCTGGGCTCTTCCTCTTCTTTGTCCTCCAACTGTTGTTGCTTGAATTTCTCCTAAAGCTTGAGGCAAGGCTAAAGGGTTGGGACAAAATGGACTTGGCAATTTGGCAGAGTTTCTTTGCTATGATTTTTCCTCTCTGAATAGTACCCCTACCCCTCCTTTTATAGGCTAGAAGGAGCTAGGGTTTTAGACGAACTCTCGGCCATGCATGGCGGAGAGTTCTAGTTAACTGACCAAAAGCTTCTCGTTCTGTCGACAACTTTCCATTTTTTGTGATTCTGAAGGCACCCGCGGGCTGTAGTGGGCCTGCTAGTGGGGCCCCCGTGGGCTGTAGTGGGCCTGCCTGCGGGGCCCGTGGGATGTAGTGAGCCTGCTAGAGTTTTCTTTTTAAAAATGGAGTTTTTAGAAGAGTTTTTCAGTAGTTTTTTGGCAAAGAAGGGATATGAGTTGGCCACATGCAAGGTAAGCATGTGTGGTGCAATTTAGGGTTATAACAGATGCCCCCTAATGTGTGAGGTCATAAGAGCATCTGATGGCCGAAATACATTACCAATCTTTTACCAATCTGTACTGATATGCTGAATGAGTGAGCCCAAGAATCAGGAATCAGGAGGTGTCGTCTGCAAAACAACAAATGTCTCACTGAGGTGGGCATACCCATGCTCGGGATAAAATAGAATGCATGGCTACCAATCAAATACACTGTAGATCCATGTCATATAACTATATAAAGTGTAGCCACGAACAGTGCACAACGGATCTACATCTCGAAATCAAAAAGATATACATGCAAAGTATCCATCTGCGTAGAAGCTGATAAGGTCTGATGGCTAGAGATGAGGACTTCATAGCTCGAGCAACAACTTCAAAATCTTCAAAAATTGGGTAGGAGTGTAATATGAGTGTACCACTGCACTACCCAGAGGTCTTCGATGGCTCGTCGGGCATAGACAAAATTGATAATCTTGATTATCAGACTGAAGGCTTCAGTGATTTCGAACAAGGACTTGATTGGACGTTCAGGATGGCCGGGTATGCGGACAAGAGACATATTGCAGAGTGGCCGACTCAGGCTAAGTAACAAACTTCCCTTGGACAATAGCACGACAAGTGATAAGTCAG
>JASDQU010505572.1:56425-72723 GCA_032191745.1 Picea mariana | reverse complement strand
ACTGAAGAAACTCATATCTAAAAAAAATTATAATCAGAATATGCATAACAATTGACCAATCTATCTTCAAAACACTCTATCTAGAACAAATTGAAATATTGGCTCTTTCAATTTACATACAGGAGCACATGCAGATCATCATAACACTTCTCAATCTAAACTCTAATGTATTAGAACATGGAAGTACAATGATATTGGGAGAATGGGAGGGATTGTAAGGTATGGAAAGTGATTCTATGGTGTGGAAATGAATATGAATACTGCTCTAAACAACATGAGAATTTAATCATGACACATTCCAACAACCATATCATCAAGCTCATTGTTTGCAAGTTATAATAAATATGTCTTTGATCCTTCACTTAGCCTTGTCCTTTTATTCTTTTAAATTCTTCACAATAACAAAACATGGGGAGGATAAAATGTTTTGGGAAGGATGAGGGATTTGTATTGTGGATAAGATGAAATAATGAATGGGAAATAGAAATGGTACATGTTTTATTTTATTGCAAATTTCAGTATTAATCTTCAATTTTAATCTTCCATCTTTCTTGTTTCATGCCCTTAGCTGCGAAAATTAAAATGTATGACATAGCGATGTCTAAATTCCAAACTAATACTTTTCCAACTCATCACAACACATGAACTTATTATGCAACTCCTTGCAGGCCCAAATTGATCCATAAAATTTATTATCATGTTACTGTAACATAAATTACAGAGTCAGGTATTGACAATGAGTGATAGCACAGTAACCTCAAAAAGAAATAATCATTTATTTTTGCAAACAGGAAAACTTCCCACCATTTTTTTATCACTGTAAACTTTATCAAACCAATGACCTTTCTATTTGAACTTGTGAGGAAACTTGCATAAGTCGGTATTAATCAGCACGACATATATAAAATTTTTGGAAATATAGCAACAACATTTACATTTTTTTTAAAACCAGGAAGGACTGCAAGCCAAGCAATTTCCACAACACTAGAGTGAGAACTGACCTTGGGCAGGCTTTATAAAAATAAAAATCCACAATAGTTGGGCTAAGATAGCATGCAAATAGTTTTCCATAATATCCATACAAACAACATATTGAAATGACGAGATGCCAAATTCTTGTTCGAAACCCATTACTAATTTTTCCAATGCTCGAACTTATGCGCAATGAGGGCAGGGTAATCAAAGTGAGGATAGGGTAGATAGCTTTGGATGTAATACCAAACAAGCTCTGTGCAAATGACTTGAATTGAAGAAAAATGTGAATTAAAGTCACCATATATTTCCCAAAATTCCCCATAATATTTCATACTAGGTTTTGAAATGTCAACAATGCCAAGAACCCTAAAGTTTAAATCTCATCAAAGCCAAACTTGGAACCCTTCTTCTTTTTTAGGAAGAAAAATCGCAAAGGGTGTGGGATATTCTTCATGTTGGGTTTCTAAATAAGTCACTATTACATGAAACAACAACAAACTAAATTCACCCAAAGAATGAACTTCCATACTTTTTCTATCACTGGCTAAGATGCCACAGATTAATGCACATTCTGGAAGTTAAAACTGAGCTCCAACAAAAGAAACATGGGTATGCCATAAACAATAAAACCCTTTTATTTTATCTCGTACCCATGCCAAACCCATGAGGAGTTCGAAACTAGTAAACATCATGACCTATTATTTCCACAAAACAATCTAACAACAACAACATGTCCATCTGATGTATATCAACAACCCAATAAATTGTTGTCGAACTCACACAAAATGAAATATGTAAACCCATAATCTTCCCACAACCGGAATCAAAATGAAAATGCCAAACACAACATCTCATATTCATATCAATTTTATACACAGAAGGAAATGCACAAAACCCAGGGAGCCAACCTATTTATGTTTTAACAAAACCTAGAATCTTTTCACAGTCACTACTTGAACCAAAAAACAAATAAACACAACATGCATACTTCCAGAGCCAATAAGACAATTTAAACTCAGTCAAAGATAGGAATTTGATGCTTGGAAGGGCCAATAGAACCCATACCTATAGAAAATTATTTAAAAACCACCGGGAGCAATCCAAATATTTGACAAACAACTAAGAAATATGCAATAATCAATTAACAACAATGCTAAGAATCCAAAGAATGACATATCACAAGGTAAAAAAGTTAGAAAAGGAGGAAGAACGATGTGCATTTACTGCACGTACTTTCTTTCATCCACCACCTCCACACATTCAATGTTGCCAACAACTTTGTCCATGGTGGAGAGCATATCAACACATCAAACATTAATCCAAACTCATCCTATGTCATATACATTAACACTTACTCCCAAGTCATCGTGTGCCAACACTATAGTCCTCAACACCATCAATGTTCAACAATATAATCTTCAACCCAATGTATATCAACGAATGCCGAAAACCGATGCCACATTATATCATATCAATGAAAGCACCAACTACCATAGGATTGATGCCATTAAGCTCATTTCAAATAACACCATCGTATAGGAGTAGTAAGTGTCTCCCATGTTATATGTCATATAAAAATTTATGTTGTTTCCATGAGAGTGTGAACTAAGGAAAAATTCCAATATAATCATATGATCACCAAGTGCAAATAAATTTTTTTAAACTCATAATGTAGGCATGACAACATGGATGATTTTAGGGGCTAAATTTCATTCATGGGCTAATTTTCCATGGTTTTTCCAAAAACGAGATTCCTTATTTTAAAAATGATTCGCCCAAATTCTATAGGATAAAATTAATTTACCTAAAAAATCGCCAAAATTTGATAAAAACTATATAAAATCCTTATAAATTTGAATATTTTTACAAAAATATCGCCAAACATTTATAGTTGGAATATGAATGATTACTAAGATTCGCCAAGGTTTCTACATTTTAAAACAAATTTCCATCCTTAAAATCACCCCTGCATAACAACCATCATGGTATAGCATTAAAACCACATAAAACATCTTTGCATACTAGTTATTCTTTTTTTCCAGACAATTACGAATAAGACATTTTTCCAAAATTCAATCAGAATGGAAATCTTGGAAACAAATTGCATGATTTAATAGAGGGAATTGTTTTCTTTTCTTGTTTTTAAGGGGTCCCACCTACTAGTTATTATTATGTAATATAGATAATAATTCATTGCAACTTCTTTGTAGACATGACTTCATGCTACGATTTTAAGCATCAACAGAATGCAAGTCGAATGTTGGTCTTGTCTTGCTTATCTTGGACTAGATCATTATATTGTTGCTCATGCCATGAGCCATCTTGGCGTCACTATTATTTTACTACCTGGTGTATTTGTTGGAGTCTTTGAATGAAATTTTTGTTCATTTCCTTATCTCCTTCCTTGATAGAAAAACCCAAACATGTTTTCAACAAACATCTATACCATTTGACTTTCTTCTATACAAGGTATACATCTTACATGAACATGGCATAAAATCTTGGAGATGTTTATAGCATAAAGCATACATCTTACATGGCATACTTATTTCACTTTTCTAATAAGTATTATAACTCCTATATTTATACAAAGAAGACTATTTATTTACCAGCTCTAGGAAGACATTGCATAACTATGATTCTCTTCCCGCTCTCGATCTACATATCAAATGTTGCATTCTTCCATTATTTCACCTTTGTACTTCATAATAAGAAATGATATTACATAGACAACTCGATCCATATGTTGTTTTTTTTTTGTAAATAAAAGATAGTGCCTTAAATCAAATCTTGAGTATACAGTTGTACGATGCTTGGTAGCCACATGTTCCACCACAGAAGGGAAACCAAAATAGGTGGCTCCAAGCGATGGTATGTCTATCATGGCTGAATTTTTTTTTACAAAAATTGTGCAGAGATCTGAGAGTTTCAACAGGAACCCTGTGCAGTCTAACTAGCCTATGGATGGCCTCATTTAGAGCTGCCATAACTAAGAGAATTACACAACTGGAAAAAGGAGTGAAAACTAAAGCATCGTCCATTCTAAAACTTGTAATTAATAGAAAAAACTGAGTACTGGGGTGAGCCACGTCAAGCCATTGGAGAACCTAGATTTCCATGAGAGGTGTATGTCGGGATGAATCTCTGCTTGCAAGTTGGGAAGTGTGCTTGCATTGGGGCTTCTGTGAACGCCTCAAACAGCAAGTCCAGTCGCTTACTTATAATCCTTTAGCCATGCACATGTTCATCCTATCGCTGCCTGATGTCAAAGAGGAGCTCCAGATGCTCCTTTTCCAGATGATAGGCAGAGTGCAAGCTCTCCTCTCCTTTATCCTTGATTGTGTCTTCCACTGCAGTCAGGTCCTTCCCTACATTTGTCAATTTCCAGCTAGGAGGAATTTCCTCCTCCACTATATAGCTTTCATCCCCCCAATAATAATCTCTTGGTTTGAGATTTGGGGGTGTAGGAAGGCTGGTGGCCGTGGGGAGGCGTGCCTGTGAGGGTGGAACTGTCATGTTCTTCAGGATCAGGCCTGTTGCAAAACTGGAGGTGGCTCTATCATGCTCGGGCTTGGATGCAGAACTGGAGGTGGCGCCTCCACTTTGATGGGTTTCAGGTGCAGAGGTGCCTCTTCCTTCACCCTACTGGCTGGAAAATGTAGAGGCTGTGGTGGGGAAAGAAATGGGGGGGACGGGGTCTCCATTTTTGGAATGCGCAGGGATGTCTAAGTCTGATATGAGGGTGATAGGGTCTCCATATTTGGAGTGCGAATGGTCATCTAAG
This sequence comes from Picea mariana, assembly GCA_032191745.1. NCBI lineage: Eukaryota > Viridiplantae > Streptophyta > Pinopsida > Pinales > Pinaceae > Picea > Picea mariana. Next base: position 67,964 of record JASDQU010505572.1, on the reverse strand, counting down.
TGCTTCTGGTATGACTATGAGGGGGGATAAAATGAGCAATTAAATCTTGTTCAGAGGCTGTAAGTTTGTTGGCTCGGTTGAGGGCATTCTTGTTCTTGGTGCCCCACCTGGGATTTCTTCGCTCTCGGGGCATGGTGAGGAGAACCAGGGGGTAGGGAGGATGAGAGGGGGCTTCAGGGTAGCGGTAATGGTGAAAGGAAGCCAAGAGGATGCACAAAATGCAAGAAATGAAGCCAGGAGGGCCGAGGATTGCTATGCAGTGATTGTAACAGGAAGGAAACATGAGAAAATTCCTGCCAGGGTTTCCTTTAACACTGCGGAGAGCCATTGATGCTTATCCTATCGCCATTGAAGGCCGATGGGACTGATACAAGCTGCAAGTACTGGTGGCCTGGCTGGATCGCTCATATAGGAGCTCCACCAAGCACACTAAATTAACTCCCCTCATGGTGTGTTCCATGGGGATTAAATACATTGGGGGTGGTGTCTTGGGGAAATAACTCCCCCCGCCAAGTGTCCCTGCCAACTGTCCCCCTCCTCTTTCCAAGTGTCACCCCATCTGAGTGTTCTAAATTTGAAGGACATGGGGGTGGGATTTGATCCACTTATGTGTGCACGGGTCACGATACCATTTAATATGGTATCTCTGCGTGCAACCACATGTTCGACCACTACCTAAAGGTGTCCCCATGGCTCCAGGTAAATCCCTCACAAGAATTGAACCTTGCCCAACGGTGAAAAACTCCTCACTTTCGACCATTGGATCCAACCCCTTTGGGCTTGATCCATATGTAGTTAATTAGCTGATAATAAGACAATATTACAACAATTGTCTTGAATGTTGTCAAAAAGATTTAGAAATATCTATAAGATCCCTCTCATTCTCTAAATTATCCAAGAGATGCTAATAAATCCCTCTATTACAACAATGGAAAAACAATTTAGAAGGTATTACATATTCATGTTAACTTTTTTATTTACAAATATACATATTTATAAACTATTTTCCCAAAATAAAATCTTTCCTAGACTCCTATCCAGGGAAGGGATAGGTGAGCCCTTCATGGACTCATTCTTCTGATAGTGTTGGGAGGAGTATCACAACTTCCATTCTCTAAAAATGTCTCTGAGTCTATCTTGCACTCTGTCTCTATTTTTGAATCCAAGTACCCACTGAATCCAATTATAGGTCGTCCAAGCAACCTATATAATCTCTCCTTTTTGACACCAAGCACCATGGTTGTGTTCTGAGTAGCTTTCTTTGAATATACGAATACATGTCCATCCTAGAACACAACTCCTTATCCTTCATATTTGAAAGCTAATACTGAGAGTACATTCACTTTCAATTCTAGAACACATAGAACTTGTTCTATTCCTATAAATCCTCCTGAACGAGTTGAAATATCACATATCCAACTCCTTTCACTACATGTCTGGTATTAGACCTAGATCCCACAAATCAGTTTTTTTTTTATTTCTGAGAAGTTAAGGAATATTGATCCCATTCTTTTCATGTGGAAAGATGATCCACTATCCATGAACCATACCTCGATGTCTTGATACTACACTATACTTTTAATACAAGGCATTAGAAAGAATTCTTTCTCAAATTTCTCAGCAAGACTATCAACTTTAGTTGAGGTTGCCACCTATGTTCTTGTAAGTGTCTTCACATCTTCTTGGTTCTACTTCGGGAAAGTCATGAATGAAGTTCCCAACACTTCTCAATTCAATAACCACTCTTACCACAATGAGTGCAGAAGTTCATGTTCCTTTCTTGGAACTGCAATCCTTTCTTGTCATTCTCCCTATTCTTCTTTGGAAAATGACCTTTAATTGTAGCCTCCTTGGATGGATTCCCATGCAATGATTTTCTCTTCCAACATTTCTACATACAATGGTTATTATCTCCACAAAAAACACATGGGTATATAGACCATAAATTTATGTCGGTCTTAGAGGTGGGAAATTTCTTCATTCCTTAGAATGATCATCTATTATTGGAGATGCTACACATTTGATTCCTTTCCCAGGGCTGGAAGGTTTTTTTGGTAGAACTAATTTCTTATGAAGTATCAAAGCCTATTAATTTGAAGCTTCCCTTACTTCAGTTTTATTAGAGCATTCTCCATCTCCTTCTTGGCCTATCCCAATCCTTCATAATGGGGTCTTCCCTCTATGTGTATGAGATGAGTTATTCCTTGGACATTGATGCTAAGACCTTTTCCATCATATTTCATCTTGGTTAGTAGCTTAAATCCAATACCATACATATTCTCTTTAAATTCATTCAAAGAAACATTTTTATCTTGATGGGGAGAAAAATAATATCATGAATAATTTTCATGGCCTACCTCAGTTACCGTCTATAAACCTTTTGTAGAAGATGGCCTCTTTTGAATAGGATCCTTTTCCTTCTCCACTTGTTCAGCTTCATGGAATTGTGCCAACATATTTTCTTTTGCATGCAACTTACTTTCCAATTCATGAATAATTCCCATGATAAATTCTTCATGGTATATCAACCAATCTTGAAGCTCCTGCTTCTCATCCTGGAGGTATTGTAGTTGCATTGTCAATTTGGAATTCTCCTTCTAAATTTGCCGGTTCATGTCTTTCTAAAGACTTAATTTCATTAGATATTTACTCGTGCTACCCTTTGCAATAAAGAGATTTTTTCTCCCAAAAAGAGACTTCAAACATGCCTTCACCAAGCTTGAGTTTTGTATCTCATCACATTCACTTGTAAATATATGTCAAAACCTACTCTAATACCAACTTGATCAAAAAAATCCTTAAATGTCAAATTATTATTTAGACACACATAAGAAATATTTTGATCGTCTTTGACTATTTGAAAAACACATGTGAAAACCCTTTCTTATCCAAAACTTCATTAAAACTGATGTTTAATTTGTATAATTATGAGAGATAACACAACAAAAAATAAAGTAACTAAGAAGATAATATTTTATGACGGAGTTCACCCCTCCTAGGATACATCTCCAAGTCCCTTTCCAACAGTGAGACCACTCTTCAATAATCTCAAAATGCCAAAATTAAAATAAATGGAGTTACAATGCCAAATTTGAAGTCACTCTTCAATTCTATTGCTCAACCCCAGAAACAGAGGTTAACATTGAATTCCTCTAAAAATTCTAAGTAAAATGAGTATAAACTCAACTATATTTTGAACAAGTGCTCAATGACCTCCTTTAACATGCAAAACAATGCCCCATGGTTCTCATACATGGAAAAATTAAAACAACATCACCATCATACTCCTCTTGAAAAAATGAGTATGGACACTCTATACTTCCCTCAAGAATATCCTTGGCATGAAAAAACGATGCAACACCAACATAATATTATCCTTGGCATGCATCTCCATGCACTTACTCTTCCATTAGGCATGCAAAACCATGCATCCAACACAAGTCGTGTGTGTGGCACATTGGTCTGGGTGTTGATTTAAATAGGAGAGGTCGGGGGGTCGAACCCCACCTAACCCCCTATATACTTAGTGGGTAATTAAATCAACACTTAAATATATTCATTTGTTGTCTTAACAACTGGATACATGTGGCATATTGGTCAAAGTATAGTTTAAAATTATTGGTATGGGCAGAGGTCATGGGGTCAAAACCATGGACCTCGCCCCTACTTTGGCATTCGTTATAACCTTAAGTTTAAATATAGTATTCTCCATTAATTACACCAAGTGATACCCTTGGTGCACTAGTTAGTTCTTTTGTTTTTGTCTCTAGAGGTTACAAGTTCCATACCCATCCAAGACAACAAATATTGATACCCTTTGGACCCATTGGTCCAATCAGAGAGTGCCATGTGGCACTCTGTTATTTTCCCACATCATTGCCAACCCGTTAGTTGCCTAGTCACTTGCCACATCATATGTATAATACACCACATGTCATTACCATGCTACTATATGGCCCTACCACGTTGCACCATTTTAGTGGTGCCATGTGGACCATATGATTTCCATGTCATCTGTAAGGAGAACATGTGGCAATTTCCAACTAGTCCAACTGGGTGCCAATTTGTCCAATTCTAGGTGACATGTGGCACTCTGTCATGCTTCCACATCACCATAATAACATCAATATGATTTCATCCTGCGCCACCTTAGCTATAAGGATGGTCCACATGGAAGCTTTTGGGATTCCCATGTGGCATCCCCCATTTCCTTCTACCCCTATCTTTGCCAAACTTTAAACGACCATAACTTTCTCATGCGACGTCCTTTTGAGGCGATTCACATGCCATTGGAAAGATCTTGTCAAGCTATACAAAATGAAATCTTTTTTAAAAGAATTTGAGATTATCATTTTTTTATCATTTTAGATCCTCTTGGATTAGGAAAGAAGTTATTTTACCTGCAAACATCTACCTCCCTTACCTACAACTCACACAACAATCTCACGGGAGGGAATGTCCCATCATCCAACATCGTATTGATACCTTTTTGAACTTAGAAGAAAATCATGCCAAGTAAAAATACAAATTCAAGACCCATCAACAAAGCATTAAGTGTTGGATTGAAAATAATTTGGTTGGTGAGAAAGATTTCCAAGTTGGGGATCTAGTCCTCAAATGGGACAAGTTGCATGAGGATAAAGGAAAACATTCAAAATTCCAAAAATTATGGCTTGGGCCCTTCATAATCAAAGAGAATGTTGGCCAAGGAACCTATCGGTTACAAACACTTGAACGGGAGGCCGACCTCCTCCCTATAAATGGCCAAATCCTAAAACACTACATCAACTAGCCTCTATGGTAGCCCTCTCATTGTACATAAATAAAAAGTTTGTTTTTTTCTTTTATTTCCTACTCATTTTTTACTTTGACTTTTGTTTTTTTTTAGACTCGGTTTTTTCTAATTTGTTCAATTATCATGCTTTAATTTTTCCCTCTTGAAAAATGTTGATCCAAGAGTATTTGGAACGCTAAAAAATTGATCATCTCAAATGCTAATGAAAATGACTCCATTGTGTAGAGTTCGACGAGATATTTCCAACGTAATTTGAATGGCCTCAAATGAACGTTGTATGCGGAAGTTATGGATTTTTAAAGTTTTGGAAAAAATAGGGGAAAATGGTAAAATGGGGGTGCCACATGGCAGGCCCATAGGATGCAATGTGGCCATATGTATATCTAACAAGACACATGGTTATGTCAACATGTTAATGTGGAAGCATGAGAGGCTGCCATGTGTCACTTATTTTTGGCGTTTTCGGCACCTAGTTGGACCAATAAAAATTTCCCATGTGTCGGATGAGGTGGCATCCATATGGTCAACGTGGAATAACTACACAGATGACATGTGACAGATCATACAGTGACATGGAATATCCGTACATGCAAGTGGACTAGTTAGAAATCGCCATGTGGCATTTGTACATCCAATTGGAAGGATAAATGTGCATTGGCGTGGCATTGATTGTACAACAGATTGGACAATAAGAGCATGACACATGGACCAATCAGAGAGTGCCATGTGGCACTCTTTGATTGGCCAATATTGGCTAGGGATTATAAAATATTTTTGGGCTCGGCGTGGATCAAACCCAATGCCTCTGCGAGAATATTCAGAAATATTCCAATGACTTAACCATAAGCTCCAACTGTTTCGTCAATGGTTTGGTTTGTTAAAACCAACCAAAATATTTATATTTAAATTTAATTAAATTTTCCTCGTGAAGGATTTGGATGGGGTTCGATCCCCCGACCTAGCCTATACAAAATCCACATGCTCATCCATTTGAGAGCATGGGAATGCATGCCACGAGCGGGAGAAGAGAATTGTGTGCCAAGTTGTAGAGTGGTTGCATCAAAATTTGTGCCAAAAGGTGCTAAGATTTTTGTTGTACATCATTTTGCATGCCATAGAATTCTTTGAGATTAATATAGGGTGTTTATACTCATTTTTCTTATAATTTTGAGAGGAATTTAGTGGTGACCTCTATTTATGAATTTGAGCAATAGTTTAGAAGATCATTTTTAAAAACACAAGTAGAGTCATTATTATATCAAGCATTTGAGCATTAATAGAGTGGTCTCATTTTGAAGCGGACCTAGAGACATATCCCAAGATGGGTGAACTCCATTATCAATTCGTGTAATGTGCCTTGTTCTTGTTGTCTATGTTTCTCTCTATTTTGGCATTCTTATTTCTACAATTTATTCTTAGTTAATGAAGTTATGTACAAGTAGGCATATTCCCATGTTATTTTTGCAAATAGTTATAATGATCTTAATTCCCGAATATGGTCGAATGTTTAGTGTTTTCTTAAGAACTAATTGATATCTGAGGATTTTCAGATCAATTGTCGCCCTGGATTTCTCAAAATTATTGATAGCTTAGTACTCGACATGCTTCTAAATTGTAGCAAACTTGATTCCAATAGCCTAAAAATATGTGATGGTTTCTAGACACAATCCATCCTTAGTTGTATAGCTTTGATGTGCACCACTTTAAGCCATATCTAGTAGAGGAGCATAGCTTATCAACATATGAGCATAATGCATTTAAATATGACAAAGTAAGGAACCAAGGGCTCATCCTAAGAACATATTTGTATATTTCTTAGATTAAGAATAAATGGTTTGGGAAGAGACATATGTAGTATTCATGAGAACATTACTCAAGGATTTTGATCATCTATAATCAAGTTGGAAAATCTCATTGTCACAGGTGTCATCCTAGTGCCTTTAAAGGAAATCTTTAATCCCCCATCCACCTCTCTCTAAGCATAAGAGAATTAAAATTCAAAAGGTAAAGTATTTGGGAAAGGCATTCTAGATCATGTGGGGCATGCAAGTATCTTTGTTGGGGCTATGGGTGCTTGTTGGAAGTGGAGCAAGGCTTGTGACATTGGAGTGACTCCATCGGGGCTATGGATGCTCACTGGCAGTGGAGCAACACTGGAGAGATGAATCACAACTTTTATTTTCAACATTCCTAATGTTTCATTTCCTTGTAACACTCCTCATGTATCCCCTAGGTCATTTATATATGAATAAGTATGCAGTAAAAAACAATATGATATGAGGCATGGTATTAACTTCCCCTTTGTATCATACAAACATCATCTCAAAAACTGAGCTATGGGACCTATTATTTCGCTCTTGAGTTATGCATGATAAAGCATCCACCCTCAAAAATTTGTGTTTGGATACTATCTTAAAGAGATCTAGGCCTTCACCCACTGTGTCACCATTTGTTGTGCTAAGCACTACAACTATCCATTTTCCTGAAATCTATTTGAAAAATCCTTCCAAGAAAATGGATCCTCCTATATTTTCCGGCTTTGAAGACTCTTTGACTTATATACTTTTAATGGATTCTTTTCCTTGCTCAAAACATGATCTTCAGGCTTCTCTTCTTAACAAAGTTTATCTTTTTTAATTTGGAGCACTCGAGAAAAAGTTCAATTGAAACTTTTTGGTTTTCAATCAAGTTAATAGAAACTCCCTCGATGTACATCGGAAGAGTTAACATAAACTCCTCTCATGTACATCAAAGGAGTTCCATCAAAATTTGTCGATCACCATCAAAAAATATTCTCGCATGAGTTGTTTCCAACTTGTCTAATACATAGGAGGAGTTCGTATTAACTCCTATGATGCATCGAAGGAGTTTACTATTTCCCTTCCAATGACTATCAATGCTTTTCGTGCCAAAATATTCGATATACATTGGAGGACTTCCCAGGATTTTTTTGATCATGTCAGAGAGATTTTAATCAACTTTTTCGTTCCTCCAAATTTCATGTAANAAAGAAATGATTAGATCGGTTCTTTGTCGAACTACCAAAATGACTAGTGCACTCAAGCACCTGGTCGACCATCCACTACCCTTCACGCGTAGGCTACATACCAGGTAGGATTTGACTTGGTCCTACATTTTTCCTTTTGCTAATAAATAAACTAGGTTTAGGGTTTCATTCGATTCATTTGGTTCATTATTTTCCCTTAAGACCCATTTCCCTAAACCCTCTATGAAGGAAACATTGTTTACCCTTCTATAACCATTCTCCCGGACCATAAGTAACTCACAAGAGTACCAATACTATAATCTATCAAGCGATGGCACATGATGTGTCCAAAGAGATTTTTGTTTCCCAGTGAGGTTAAGAATCAGTTGCTTATACCATCCCTTTATCGGTCTCTAAATATCCTTCTTATGAAACACTTTAGTCTTAAGACTACTGCAACCTCAACTCCAAAAAGAGAAAACCATGGGACCTTTGTTCGCTAACATTTTCTTTTCTCATCACTAATAGAGGAGTTGTCCGTTAAATCCAAAACCAGACAATGATCACAAAGATTTTTTTTTTTAATAAAAAAAGGGTAACAAACCTAACCCCTCGCGAGATTGACCTATTTTCAATACTTAACTGATTTTTGAGAGTTCCTTTGTTGATTTTTCATCCTTGGTATTACAAATTTTGATGCCATCGGGAGACTTCCCACGAACCAATCCGATAGTCATCGACAACGTTCATATAAAATTCCTTGATTTGTGTCATAACCACTTGGAGCGCTCAATGTCAACTCCTCTGATACATCGAAAGAGTTAAAAACAACTCTACTGATTCTCCACGGGACCTTTCTCATCTTTGGAAGACCTAGCACTAAATTTTCCTATTACCTTGGAGAAGTTATCTCCAACTTCATCGACGTCTTTGACACCTTTCACTTGATTGAATCCAATGTGCATCAAATATATTGCCACCAACTATCCCAATAGATACAGATCAACAACCTCTTCATTAACCTACACCACATCCATTGGAGCATTTGAAACTAACTCTTCTGATAGTCACTCGAACAATTCATAAGAACTACTCCAATTTTGACTTTTGTGCATCTTTTAAGCCAAATTCTTCCCTAAATTCTCACCAGATATCTCACTATGCCTACCATTATACTTTCATCATCAAATGATGATCTTCTACCCAACATCATCTCAAGCGAATCATCGGGTAGCTAAATATACTTATACAAAGTATTTTTATGTATCAATCATGTTCTTATCCTCACACTAATCCCATATTCACCTTTTAGGTTCAAACATGTCTACAAGAAATAAAACGACTAGCAAAGCATCAGCCACTGAGGCATCCAAAAGTGACCGACACACTAAAGATGAAACTGACACTCTCGAAACCATGTATGATGACACTGTTGGACTCCTAGAAAAGGAAGGGGATACAATCGTATGGAGATATGTGTACCATATGTTAAAAAAACATAACTTTTCCATTGATATGAGGACCAAGATGAATTGAGGATCTTTAAGAACATTAGAAGATTTTGGATATTCAGAGTAGCAGCCCACGCTGTTCCCTTGCACTGACACCATTACTTGGTATTGAATAACATATATTTGAGGAATAGATATATTTGTAACTCCATAAAGGAACCCATAGAATCGTTTTAGCCCAAATACCTAAAAAAATGCTACCACCTTGAGAAAGGGACTAGTAAGTTGGACAACAAACTTCTCAATGAGTTTGAATATGCAACCAAGGTGTTATTTCCCATATGGTACAAGGAAGACAAACAATTCAAACATAGACCCAAGGGAGGGTACCCTATGATCGCAATTAGGAGGCCTTATCATTACATGGTAGCCATGTTATGTAGGCTATATGGGGATCAAGATGCCTCCCAGTACTCCCTATCATACAAGCCATTGATTTATTACTACGTGAATGAAGGATTGTCATTCAACTGGGATGAAATCCTATCGGCTAACCTGACAAAATCCATCACTGTAGTTATAGAATATCAACTAGGATATTTTCCCAATTTCCACATGTCTTCATACCTCCTGTACATCATTTGCATAGCCCACCAATATCCAAATATGGGGTGGAAAGGGAAACCATAAGACGAAGCCATTAAAATTTACTACAAAGCAATCTGGGAGAAAAAATACACGAAAGAATATAAGAATATCTAAAAACACTTTTTGGATCCTCTATACAAGTTTATATTTGACACACCATCCCCATGTATGACTGACAAAGAGATATCTATCATAAAAAGGATCGATGATTGGTATCTTATGGGGAATGGTACTTATATCAGGGTGTATGGTGCCATGAAATCCCCCTATTTCCTCCCTCATTTTGTACTAGAAAAACTGGTACTCCAAGAGGTGGCATATCAAACAAACATCCATGGAGTAGGAGGAATGTTATATCGAGGCAAGAAAGAAACATGGCCACCACTACCACTATATGTCAAGATCTACTCATTTTCAAACACCAATCAAGCACAAGAAGAATTAAACACCTTACTCTCATATAATTTTGGATAGGAGAGGTTCAAGAGACAAACCAAAGGGAATCATAAAAGAATGTTTCACTAAGGTAGGATTTCTTTGGGAATACACAAAAGTCATATGGGAGGAAGAGGAGGTACATCGCAACATAATAAATTACAACGAGGTCACTTTCAAGAGACGATGCAAGCCCTTAGGAAGGATTTCAGATGAAGATAAAGCACGAGAAGAAGCTACAAAGAAAGCGAAAGAAGTAGCAAAAACAATGTCTCTTGTTTCCACTGCCGCACATTCAATATTAGCAGAGGAAGAAGAAACACTAGCGGATAAGAAGAGGAGGAAAAAAGAGAAGGTTCAAAAGAAAAAGAATGGCGCCGCTAGGAAAAACAGGAAAATCATTGAAGAAGTAAAATCCAAAGCTAAAGAAGAGGTTGTAGCAAAGGAAGTTTTCTAAAAATAAGTCGAGCAAAAGGTAGAAACAGAAAAGGTTGCAACAGATGTAGCAGTAGCAGTAACAAAAGAAGCATTGGAGAAGGAATATAAGGAATATGCAAAGGAAGAACATAGGAAGAAAGATGAAGAATAGAGAAATAGCAAAATAGTCCCAATGGATATTGATATCCCTGAAATATTAATCGTCGATGCCAGTGGACATGCAAAATTCGGAGGACTAATTTTGGGGCTCGGTACTCCATTCAGGCCAAATGATGTACCCAACCTAAGGAAGTTTGTATATGACAAAGAATTAGGCAATATTGTACAAGATCAAGAGAAGAAAGTATCGGTAATAGTGGGAAACCAATTTTGGTCATCACACAGACCCCATAACAGAACATGTCAGCAAAGATCCAATATCCATAGCCTCAGTTGGATCCACTTTTTGGAGCACCACAGAGGATATCATCTAGAACTTGCACCAGAAAAATTTGGTGAAGGAAGAAAGAATCAAAGATCTTGAGAGAAATATTTGACATGTAAAGATCAATGAGGGAAGCCTCCAGAGTTTCAAGAAGAGCTCGAAGAATCCCTTATCAACATGTACACTCACCTGCACATGTTCTAGGACTTAGCTATTGTTGGATCATGTTGTCATTGATGCCAATGGTTTGATTATGTGGGATATTTTTGGATCATACATCATTGATGCAAATGGTTTGGTTTGATTGATGTCATTGATTGATGTCAAGTAATTGACTGATTGATGATTGATGAACAATGAAT
>JASDQU010505571.1:0-19354 GCA_032191745.1 Picea mariana | reverse complement strand
AGCCTGCTCTGACACCGTTGATCCAGATTATTTTTTGGAATGAAATGAGAGTGGAGATATAATAAAGAAATGTACAAAGATATCTCAGATATCCAATAATATAACATAAATATATTATAGATGCAACCATAAACATAGAGATACAATAATACACAATTTCTATTAATGAGAGAAATGTACAAAACTGTAGAAATACATAGTGAAAGACTTACTAGAATGGTGGAAACTTATCTCTACGAAGAGATGTGATAGCTACTCACATTCAAAAGAAGATGATTACAATGAGGCTCTAAAGGCATTTTTAACATAAAGAAAATCCCAAACCCTAACCCCGGAAGATGAAAAACCAACAGTTTTGTGGACCTCGTTTTGGGTAGTTTGGTGTATCAACTTCCCGAGGGTGTAACTTTGGCATACAATCTCCATTTGGGGTGCACAATATCTCATTGGAAAGGTATCATCGATCTGATTCATTTTTAGGAACCAAAAAACTACTAAAAATAGTAAGTTTCCAGAAGACTCTTTTGTGCCAGTTGGAATAGGTGGGTGGCCACCAATATACACCTAGATCACATTTACTTAGAAATATTCACAACATTCGATCAAAATGACGAGGATTCATTATATTCACGCAACAATGTTTTTGATTGGAAATAAGAATTTTATTTGTCCCCAAAAAACATGCAACATGCCAAGGATAATTTGATTATTCAATAGAAAGAGAAATTAGGTTGTTTGGTGAAATGTCCTCTCTAGAGGACATTAATCAAATGTACCATGAAAAATTGAAAGGTTTGAATTATCAAAGAAAAAAGGGTAGCTCACCACAACTAGATCAACAACCAAGTCCTCCAGAGCCTCCTCAAATAGATAATCAGCCTACAAGGCTGGTTATCGAGACACCTCAAGGTAATCTCTCATTAGTCAATGCTTTTGATTTCAAGTTTGATATAATAGTTTGGATGGGAAATGCCAATATTCTTGTCCCCCTTGTTGAGTTAGCAAAGTTTCCTTCCATGCAAAGTCAAATTAAAGAAGTGTTGGGGCTAGAAGTGACAAGTCAAATAACCCATGTTGTGGATGAGAATGAAGATCCCCCATTATTCTTCAAACCATGAATTAGGAAAGGAATAAGAAACAATATCACTAGCCATTATTCATATGTTTACTAGAGGGTGATCTAATGTTGCACAACTGTATGTATTAATATGGAGCTTCAACCAATGTAATGTATCTTAAATTGATGAATTGGTTGGGTTTAAAGACTTCCAGACCTTACAAGAATATATATGCACTATGGAATCTAAGAAGTGTGGATTTATTAAATATATTTAAGTAAGCATGGTAGTTTATCTAGGTTTTTATTTGGTAATGGACATGGTGTTCATTGATGTTCTAGATGCTTGGGGTATCTCTTATCTTGAAAGTGTGCTACTAATATTGGAGGTATTATCCAGATGGATCTATCTTATCCTATTGCCCCCACTTACGAAGGAACTTTTTTTAATCTACACCAAGAATCAATAAGAAGATATCACATAGAAGACCCACAAGATCCTGAGAATGAATTAGTGCGCTATGAAGATGGTTTCATATCCTAAATAGTTCTTGTGATAGAAGTTGCTCCTGAAGAAGAAATTGAAAACATGCGGAGCATGAACTTCGATGGGGCCAAGTCCCAATCAAGTATGGGTCTAGGTATTGTACTCACTTCTCCCAAGGGAATTATTTCATGTTATGATTTCAGTTAGAATTCGATGGAACTAATAATGTAGAAGAATATGAAGCACTTTTTATTGGTTTAAACTTAGCTAGAGATTTTGGAATTCTAGTTTTAATTATTATTGGTGAATATGATCTAATAATTCTACAAGCAAAATGTTAGTTTGCATGCAAAAATCAAATGTTGAAAAGGTACATGAATGTTGTATGGGATGCCATGGAATATTTTGATGATTTGTATTTAGAATCAAAGAATACAATGTTCAATGAAAAATCCAATGCACTAGTCATCTTTGCCTTAACACTCCAACCTTGTGAGGATTTGATGGAAAAAGAAAAATTGGAAATTATCGTTAGACCTTTGATTGAAGATAACTTCGTCCACTGGTAGGTTTTTGATGATGATGCATAGATTTTGAGATGCATGAACAACTTGTAGGAATTTGTTGAGAATGAGATTTCTTGAATAGAAGAAAGATTAGAAGAGTACTTAAAATACAACAAGATTCCAACCGGCCTTGTATYCATTGAAAATATGTTTAACATGCATGACATGTATAAGGAGAAGAAAGAAATGGTTAATCCCAATGGATATATGGAAATCAAMATTGGATCCTTGGAAAATTTGGAGATGGAAAATATTGGTAAAGGAACTTCAAGAGAAGAAAGGAAGGAAATTGAAGACTTGATCCAAGAATTGAGAGATGTCTTTTATTGGTCTTATGATGATTTAAATGCTTAAAGGGTGAGATAATTCCACATACAATACCMTTGAAGGAAGATGGTACCAAGCCATTTCAACAAAATTTAAGAAATATCAATCCAAAGTTGGATCCCATCGTCCAGATGGAACTAAGGAAATTTTGTGATGCAAAGATCATTGCACCTGCAGGTCATTCAATTTGGGTGTCCAATCCTGTGATAGTGTGAAAGAAGACAAGCAAGATAAGAATTTATGTGGATTTCAGTAATTTAAATGTGGCATACGAGAAAGATAATTATCCATTGTTGAATATGGAACATCTACTGCAAAGGATCACATGATCAAAAGTGTTATCTCTATTGGATGGTTTTTTAGGCTACACTCAAGTGTGGGTAAATGAAGATGACCGACACAAGAAAATGTTTACCACATCTTGGGGCACTTACGAATAGATAAGGATTCCTTTCAGTTTACTCAATGCATGTGCCAATTTTCATAGAGCCATGGATTATGGATTCATACACCTTATGGGAAAGATAATGGAGATTTACCAAGTTGATCTCACAGTGTTTTCAAAATACAAGAAATGTCATATTGGACATCTAAGATAAGTATTTGAAAGGTGCTGCAAATATGGAATCTCATTGAACCCAGAGAATTCAATATTTTGGGTTATTGAAGGAAATATTCTTGGTCACATTGTTTCAAAGGATGGGGTAAAGGTCAATGCTGAGTGGATAAATGGAATTACAAAAATCACTCTACCACAGAATTAGAAGGATTGCAATAATTTTTCAGCAAAATCAACTTCATTTGAAGATTCATTCCAAATTTTGCTGAGATCACCAAGCCTATAACCAAGTTTCTAAATAAGGATGTTGATTTTCAAGTGGGATGAATATGGTAAGACAAATTTTGAAGTCATCAAAGATGCAATTGTAAAATCCTGAGTATTGGTAACTCCATATTATTCGAATAAATTTCATTTTTTTTCTTTTGCTTCTAACGATCCAATTGCAGGTGTGTTACTACAGAAGAATTACTAAGGGGAAGAACAACCCATTGCCTTTATGAGAAAATTTGTTAGGGAGGTAGAATTAAATCATTGAAGCATTTCATAAACTACATTGGTTATTCTAAGGTAATTTCCTATGTTCCCCATCCAACTATTAAAGACATTTTATCTCAACAATATTGTTTAGGAACTAAAGCAAGTGGGTAGCTAAGATCCAGGAATATGATTTGTAAATTAATCCCACTCAATTGATTAAAGGAAAATGGTTAGCCCAAATGATGTCCGAAGGAATTGAAGTTTCTCTTGGATTGAAGGATGAGTCATGCCCTATGATGTTTGTAGTGATTGAAAAGTTATAACATCTTGATCGGTACAAAGATATCATCTAGTATCTTAAGAACCTTACAATTCCAAAGCACCTTATATATCATAAGAAAAGAGCTTTGAGATTGAATTCCTCCAAGTATTGTTTCATCAACCAAGGTCTTGGATGGAGAAATCCCAATGGATTGATTCTTAGATGCATTGACCCCGAAGAATAAAATGAGTTGATGGATGAGTTTCACAAAGGATTATGTGGTGGACACCATGCAACAAACACCACCAATCACAATATTATAAGAGGCGAATACTATTGGCCTACCATATTTTTAGTTTTCCATAGGTTTGTCAGGCCATGCCATCCTTTCCAACTTTTTATAAGGAAAAAGAATCTCACAACCCTTCCTTTGCAACCATTGATAGTGGAAGCACCCTTCCAACAATGGGGCCTTGATTTTATTGGTGGATTCGAGGGTAATTCCAACAATGGTTACACATGGATCCTCATAGCTATATATTACTTCACTAGATGAGTTGAAGCTATACTAAAAAATAAGGCTACAAATAAAGTTTTCATGGATTTTCTGGAGGAAATAATCATCACTCGTTTCATAGTGCCAAAAAAGATCTCCACTAAAAATGCCAAATCTTTTAGTTACACAAAATTGTCAACCTTTTGTTTTGATTATGGCATCATCCTATCCCACTCCTTTAACTATTACCCTCAAGGAAATGGTCTTGATGAGTCAAGTAATAATAATTTGATGACCATTATCAAGAATATAGTGGGGGACAACAAGAAAAGTTTGGATAACAAGATAAAGTATGTTTTATGGGATGATAGAGTAACTAAGAAAGATTCCATTGGAAAGAGACCATTTTATTTTGTGTATTGGATGGAGGTGACATTTCAAGTTCACCTAAGGATCTCAGTTTATAATATAATCCAATAGTTATACTTCAATCTCGATGAAGTGCATAGTAGAATCAACCAACTTATCGAACTTTATGACACTAGAAGACTTTCTTTTGATAATTTGGTACAAATCCAAGAAAATACGAATAAGAAGTTCGACAAGAAGGCTCACCAATGAATTTTTTAGAAAGGTGACCTTGTTCTCTTATTGTTATTGGATATTTTTCCACTCTATATGCATATATGCACTCATTGGATATAATCCAAAATCCACCTATAGTTGTAGACCAAAATTCCTCAAGCTCTTTTAAAAACACTCTTTGGAAATCCATACACTACTTTTGATCTAAAAAATAGCATATGCAACTTTATATGTGTTTGTTTCCCTTCAAAAACTTATGTATGCACTCAAAATGTAGTAAAAAAAATATAAATATGTGAAAAATGCACATTTTTTGTTGGAGTTTATGGGTTTCCCAAGTTGTTAACGTTCTATTCCCTGTACATGACTACAACTTTTCATTGTATAAATAGAGAAATTGGGTGGAGGAGAAGGGGGGCACCCTTATGTTAACAAATTCATGCTTAAGTCTATAAGTAATTAGTCCCTTCCCTTTCTATCACTCACTTGAAGTAAGGAGTACAAAGGTTAAGTTTCCTTTAGTGTCCTCGGAGGAGGAATCCAAATGATGGTTCCAGATAGTGCCAAAACAAGGATCAAGCAACTTCGCTCTTTGTTATTTGTTGTTCATTTAATCTATGAAAACTCTCTTCTTTCCTACCCTAATCATGTGTTATCAATATGTTTTTATTATGATTATGTGCATATGTTTGGTTGGTAAATAAATTGTTGATCTTGGTTAGTTTAGGTAGTTAAAATTTAGTTATTATAACTATTTTGTTTGTAGTTATGTCCGTTTTTGTGAGAATATCAACAAAGGCTTTACCAGAACGAGAGATTGGAACAAGGACCTTCAAACAGGTTCTACTTCAAACTCCAGTGCCCGAGTAAGTGGTTTCTAACCACTGGTAATTATTAAGTTGTATGTTTTAATTGCTTCTTGGTTTGAGTTAGTTCTCTGGATTGTCCCATTCTCTTGTGACCTCAACCCTGGTCATAGGGGTGAAATACCGTAACAGACTTGGCGACTCGACTAGGGATTAGCTCATTGGGTTTTTCTCCTTAGGGTTTTTTAGTTGCTTGTATAATTTGTTATTCTTGTTTTTCTTTTGTGTCAATTTTAAGATCATTTTGCAGGCATGTAGTATTGAGTTCCAAGTCCTAATTCAATCTTTCTCCAAATATTTTTGGTAAATTTAAGTGTCATACACACCTTTTCCTATCTAAAACTGCGTATATACACTAGTTTATGTGGACACAATCATGTACATACACACTCTATTGAGGTAAAAATCATGTATGAGTTATGGGAAGTGGTTTTGTTCCATCTTCTAGTCTACGCTTAAGCCCTGATATTGCTTCATGGGTTTCTCTTTGATTCCCTAAGCTTTCTAAAGGTTGTTTATTATCTTGTTAAGTCGGTTGAATTCTTTTCGGTCTTTATAATAAAATATTTGATGTTTTTTTTAAATCTTTAGTTTCTTGATTGTTGTTGTGATCATATTTGGAATCTAATTTCTTTATCTAAGTTCATTACTTTTCAGTCTTGCGTTCCTCTTTTTTCAAGCATAAAAAGAAAAAAAATTCCCCATCTTAGTTTCTTTTTTCTTGGTTTATTTCTTTTGTAGCAAGAAAAGGAAAGGCTAGTTTTATTTTGAATAGATCTATTCCTTTTTGTTTGTCGTCGTGCATTCATTTTTGAAAGAGAAAATATCTTACTTTAAGTACATGTATTTCTTTATAATTTCCATTTAATAGGTTGTTGCATTGCAAGACATTTAGGTTTTCTGAGTTGTATAAAGTAGTGAGTCTTTCACAAAGGAAATTGTAGTTGTGCTTGTATATTTGAAAATGAAAAGTCTACATTTAAAAGTTAAGCAGTTTTCATTAGTTGTTCATGCTTCATGCTTGCTTGAAACTCATTTCATTGAAGGATACATGTGGAGTTTTATATTGTAGTGTTCTTATAAGTTTCTTTTTGCTAGTATCAAAAACATCACTTGTTGCACATCCATACCCCTTTTGAGTAAATAACAAACACTAAAACTAGCACTAAATTAAAATATACTAGATTTTTTTCTTATTAGAAATATCAACAAGTATAGGTGTAGGGCCTTGGGATAGGTTGGAGAGTAAACTCTCCAAGGCCACTCAACTCAATTTAGAAATTGATTAGTGGGTGATAAATTCCAATTGTCGCATAGGTGTTTCTAGGGAATCTCCTCTAACATAGGATTCAAGGTCTAGGTTGTGTGAGGGTAAGTGAAAGAGGCATCCCCTCTCTCACTTATCTTAATGTCTGCATATTGTTGTGTATACGGGGGTTTCTTGAGTATCACTAGCTCCTTGGTACCGATACTTTTGAAATATTTGAGATTAGCAACCCTTCCCATACATGTGGTACCCACTACCAATGGCTCCCCTCCGGTATTTGATTATGATTTGGAAAATGTAGTTTCCATTCCTAGGTTCCACATAGGTGACTATGAGAGGATTCTTGCAGTACCTGAGATAGATGATTAATCATCGCCTCAAATCCTTTGGAGGGTGTTTGTCTTCACAAGGATACTTGCACCATAGGAAAACGTTGCATGCAAGTCATCATAGTTGTTTCTTACTCCTCCATTGATTAGTATTGGGACTTAATAAACTCGTATCGATCTCTGGAAGGTCCTTTGTTTAAATTTTYATTTCTTTGTTCCTAGGACCTAATCCACCTAGGATGAGCTTTGGGAAAGTAATTTGTTTGTTGATTTCTTCTAGGTATGTTTTTAGTTGTGTGTTTCCTTGTGTAGTTGGCCTTAGGTTGTGTCTGTCTMTCCACTTTTGGATCATTGATTCAAATTGGTTGACCATCTTCTCCACTAGTCAAGACGATATCCAAGTAGTCTTTCCCATGAAAGTTTGGAKTTGTCTCCTCCAAGGTGAAGGTTGGACCATCTTGACTCTCCTTTGTGAGATCTGATCGAAGAGACCAACCTTGCATTGGACAACCCCACAAGGAAATAATTTGTGCACAAGACTATTATGACTAAAATTTTTGAGAATACCAACCAAGGTACCCCTTCCCAAGGGTATTTTTGTGATTTTCCTTTCTTTGGAAACGTTGGTATCCCCTTGTTGGCCACTTTAAACATTCCTGGGTTGACTGTGGCATTGTTGGTGCAGTTGTGGACCACTCCGAATGTCTTGAATTCTCTCGATGCTTCTCAGATAATCGACTTATGTCATGGGAATCAAGTTGATGTTTATCCTTTGCCTTCTTTTTCAACAAAGTATACTCCTCCTCCTTTTACCTCATTTGGTGGAAGTCTAGCTAATAGTAACCTGAAGTCTAAAAGGAATAGAAAGAGGTATAATAATAAGAAGAAAAAACAAAGGGAAAAGTCACCAACCTTTGCAAGTCACATTGGATACATGCAAATGACTACTGCAATTCATGCTAGGGGCAAGAATTCAGTCATTGCAAGTCATACTAGAGATAAGCAACCAACCGTTGCAAGTAATTTTGGGAGAAAAAAACCATCAACTGCAAGTCATGTTGGGAGTGATAATTTAGTCACTAAAAATAATACTAGTGAATGCAACCAACCACTKCGAGTCATGCTAGGGGAATTCTACCAACCAATGCAAGTCATGACGGGGGCATTCATATTGCTAAGAAACCTAGATGAATAGGATGTAAGCCTAGTTTCCCTTGTAAACTTTYCAAGGGAGATCACTTTAATCATATATTTCCTACTATTCCATAGGTACTAAGAGTGTAGTCCCTATCTGAAGGCCCTTATGATTCCAATTCACGTTTGGTTTYCCAACAATCTATTCAACCATTTGTTAATGAAGTGGTTGGGCTGATGMAATCTTCGCCTGATCCCACTCTTCTTTTGGAGGTTGATGTTTCTATTAACCATGTTGTCTTGAAATCTATTCAAGTAGTGGTTCATGAATTGGTCATGCCGATGCAATCTTCGGTCGATCCCACTCTTCTCTTAGAGAGTGAAAAATCTACAAAAGTGATCGCATCGATGCAATCTTCGACGAATCCCACTCTTATTTTGGGGAGTGACGTGTTTATCTACCATGTCTTTATCATTTTTAGTTCAGTACCTTCTGAACAAGGGGTCATTCCACTCACTTCAATCATACTCCCTCGAAGTCCTAGGATGGTTTCCTTTGATTGGAATGATCTTGTTGAGCCTCACATTCCTTCTTTTGAACATTTCCAAATAGGGGTTGAAGTTAATTCAACAAAAAATTACCAATTTATTGTAGATTATGGAGCCTATGTAATCATTTTATCCTCAGCTTGGTGAGCTTTGGGTTCTCCCAAGCTTGTGTCAACTACCAATGAATTGCTAGATTTTGATAGAAGACCTAGTGAATATTTGGGGATTCTTCCTCAGTTTCTTATCACATTAGGTGGGAAGACTTTCTTAGTCGATATGATAGTGTTGTAAGGATAATTAGACTTCAATATGCTTCTTGGGCATGATTATGTATGTGCTATGAATGTTGTGGTGTTTACACTCCTCCAAGTGATGCATTTTCCTCACAACGGAATCATTGTCACTATTGATCATTTTACATATAATCAAAAAGGTGACCTTGTTCTATTATTGTTATAGAATATTTTTCCACTCCATATGCATATATGCACTCATTATCCCTAATCCCAAATCCACCTACATTTGCAAACCAAAATTGCTCCTTAAACTCTTTAAAAATCACTCTTTGGAAATCCCTATGCTACTCTTGATCTGAAAACTAGCTTATGAAAAATTATATACAGTTGTTTCCATTTAGTAAATTGCATATGCACTCAAAATGAACTAAAAACAATATAAATATGCACAAAATTCACATTTTTGGTTGGAGTTTACAGGTTTCCTAGGTTGTTAACTTTCTATTCCCTGTACATAACTACTCCAACCAAATATTCATGGTATAAATAGAGCCATTGGGTGGAGGAGAATGGGGGGCACCCTTATGTTGGAAAATTTCTACTTAAGTCAGCAAGTAATTTGTCTTGTGTTTTTAAGACCATCCCCTGTTCTTGGAAATCATTGTTTCCAACACCCTTTCCCTCATTATCCCATTGAGAGGGAGAGATCAAGTGACTTCTATTAGGTGCCACAACAAGGATCAAGTGAATTCTCTCTTTGTTATTTGTTGTTCATTTAATATATGAAAAATCTATTTTTTCCTATCCTAATCATGTGTTATCAATATGTTTTCACTATCATTATGTGCATATGTTTTGCTGGTAACTAACTTGTTGATCCTAGTTAGTTTTCGTAGTTAAAATTTAGTTATTGTAACTACTTTATTTGAAGTTATGTCCTTCTTTGTGTGTATATCAACAAATTATTTACTGGAATAAGAGATTGGAGCAAGGACAAGTAAACACAATAAGTTTGGAAGTCTTTGGTTGGGTCCTTACAAAAGTGAAGATGTTCTAGGCAATACTTATTTTTATTTAATCCATATGGATGGTAAGAAATTGTCATTACTCGTGAATGGGAAAGTTATGAAAATGTTAAATGAAGGTAATATTTTATGCCATGGGGCATCCTTGTACTATAGTGAGTTTTCTTACCCCTTTCTACTTGTGTGATTTCATTTTATTGATTTCTGCATTTTATTTTTTAGAATAAAATGGTGAATGTTGCTTACATGTATGTATTATCCTCTGAGATATGGTGCTACTAAATTGTACTTGGACATATATTTCATTTACACATGGATTTATTTCTTTTTAGGGAAAATGCACGTCTATATCTACCCTCCCTTGTATTTAATAACCATTGGCTGAGAATGTTTTAGGTCTACAGGTTTCCCATATTTTGGAGTTCTCATGCATTCTTTGGATGAACACATGTCCTCAAGTTGAAGAAAATTGTTACACCTCATATTCACTTTAGCGTACCCTAATTTTTTTCACCATATGTGGACCATCATATGACAAGCTTGTGTGCCTCTACGTATCTTGATAAGACAAAAGTGTGGTTGTATTTTCACTAATGTATTGTATTGGACCATGCTTATATGTCTTATGTATTGGTAGGGAGTTTAAGTGGTATCTCCAAGCCCCATGTGATTGGCCACCACCATCCTTTTAGTCCCTATTTCAATGTTGGATTTTTCTTTTATGGCTATGGTTGATTGCCCCTTGGTGTTGAAAACTCTCATCATATTGGCCATTTTTTATCTAGCTTAGGTATGCAACCATCTCGAGGTGGATCTACTAAGACACATGATCTAGGAGAACTACATGGTCTCGTACCCCTTTGTTATGATTTTAAAATGTTGTTCTTTGTAAAGGTTGCCACACTTATGTATATCACACTTATTGTATTCCTAAGCATGGATCCCTATTTTATGTTTTCATATCACTTTGGCCATCTATTACCAGAGATGATTATGCATATGTTCACTCAATTTCACATCTCCTGAGGCAATTTCACAGTTCTCAAGGAAGTACACCCATTTCAAGGCATTGGTCACATCATCCAAGGCGCATTTGGGATACTTTTTTACACATGGATATCTTCTACACATGCCACATTATGGATCCTAGAACATTCCTCTTCTTTCATCATTTTATAGGTTCTTTCCACTTGATTTGAGGGTTGAACCACATGTGTGAGGTTTATGGTAGCCATGTAGATTTTTTTAACATGAATTGACTTAGATATTGAGTTTCATTGACTTGTGGATAGCCTTTGCTTAATTTGAGGGCTTGATCTTGCCTTAAAGACTACTCTTGATGATTCCTTGAGCACATTATGAGGAGGTCATCCACTTTTGAGGTCATTCTCCATGTTTTCATGAGGTCGTTCCTCTTGAAAAGGAGAGGAACATTGGAGCCTTTCTTACTTGGGAGGCTACCCCACCCTATTTTGAGGCCTCCGCATCACTCTTTTGATGGAACATTGTCTTTGGAGAGAAAATCGTCCCCATTTTTGTGGGATGTTCCTCTTGCATGAGGGTTTTATGTACACATGGCACCATTTGAATTTGTATTGACTTAGTCTCCTTCTTTGTGTGGATGATAAGTCTTATTTCTTTGTATCCTAGGCTAAATTTATGGAAAAAGAATCAATAATGAATGAGAAGGATGTAGAAGCCTCCTCTATAATTAGAGTCTCTTCTCTAATTCCAAAGCGTTGTGAATTGCTAGAGATCATTTTACAATCCGTTTAATAGAATATATTTCTTGGAGTTTTTTGTGTCAATTCTTGGAGATCTCTCTCTCTTTCTTAGAGTTTTTGTGTCAATTCAAGTCTAATAAAAAGATATAAATATCGATTCATTTGAGGAGTTACTTAATGACTTGGAGAGGAAATGTTCTAGAGTCCGTTCCTTCATTCTTCTCTTGTTAAATTGTGTAAGTACTTAATCCATTATTTTGTTGTTTCTCTTGGTTCCTTGGCAAGGGTTTTTAGCATTATATTCAATTTATAGTTGATATTGTTGGTGAAGGCTATTCCCTTGGGGAAACCCTTCTTGTAGGGCCTTGGTTTTCATGACTTGTCTTGATTAGACAAAAGACTATTTTCCCTCAAGGTTCTAGTCTCTCATTCTAATCCATAAGCCTTGGATAACAAATTCTTAGAGGGGCATGCTTCGTGACCCCATAAAACCCTATATAGAGACAAGGAATTAAGTCTAACTCCCAACAACCAACCACCAAAATTATAAAATCAAAACATTTTCTTTCTTACTTTATAAAATATAAAAATACAAAAAAAATATAAAAAAACAAAAACATACAAAAACATTCATTTATTGTCTAGTGAATGATTAATGCTATATATTGCTTCTAGACATTCTATGTAAGGGTTTATTCTTCATTCTTTATCTTTAAACCTAAGAAGGAAAATCATCTCTCCGTCATTATGCTTAAATGATTTTTCTAATATCTTGTGGGTTGATTTAAGGAGTTCTCCAAATCTATAAATTAATTTGCAACATTAGAAATCAAATATGGTGGAACCCTAAATGATGGGGTTTGGTGATTCAAAGGTGTATTCTAACCCTCTCCTAGTCTATAATTATTTCTGGATTATTTCTCATGTTTATATAACATAAATAGTTGTGAAATTCAACTCCTAGTTGCTAATTTTGTTTATCTTTTATTGAGAGATTCTCTTGGTGAAACCTTCAGGAGATTCACCATCCATTCCTACAAGTTTATGAAAATTTCATGATTACATATTGATTAATATTGTAATTCATCAATGTTATTTTTCATTTAATGTGAAAGCTATCTCTTATTTTAGACTAAGTACATAATAATTAGCTCCTAACCCTCTTTATATTGCAGTGGTTCATGCTCTTCTTTCTATTAAACATCATTTAAGGAATCTTATCACTTGTTGGACACTAGTATATCTAATCATATATTGAGGTTTTGTTTGTTGAAGTGAATCTTTCATAGGACAGTGACTTATTTGATAGGTTTACTTTAGTTAGATTGGTATACCCCCCATGGCTTATAGGAGATAGCCTAAAGTGAAGGGGAAAAATATTGAGGTTCCAGTGGTGCATTTCCCAAGTGTGGTTACCTCCTTAGCACCACAAGTGGAGCTCTTACAAGGGTGATAATTTGGGTGGTAATAGGACCATATCCCTTGGTTGTCCCCTCTTTTTGTATAAGAGGGAAAGTCCTAGACAATATTCATTTGTTTCTATCCCTTGAGTTCTACAAGAAAGGAATTGTTACAATCAAGGATTTTTGTGGAAACCAATCAATCTAAATTGTATTAGGAATAGAATCAATGACAATAATAATATATAAATAAAGTGCCAAGATACAATAATGTAAACAAAGTATTACAATGAAAACCAACTTTTATTAAGAATCAATGGTGAAAAACACTACAATGTACATAGAAATATAGTGGTTAGAATGGTGCAACTTATCTCAAAGACATGACGACTATGCTCATTCACAAAATCCTTTATCCCAGATGAAAACTATTTTTATTACACTATGAAGTATAAAACCTAGAGTGCACAAACTCAAAAGCAAAGACCCTAATCCTATGTGTTGAGGTGGCAAACGAAAGGAGGGCCCTAGAAATATGAGTTAGAACATCACCTTCTTGGGGCCATAACATCCACATATGAATATTAGTTTCTTAATACAATACCTCAATGGAAATTTATTAATGAGATAAACACTTGCAAATTCATTGAGAGTACTCTTTCCAACATTTTAGCCCCAAAAATGTTGTTAAGGCCATGAATTAGTCCTTGAAAATTTGGGCTCTGAAAATGGAAAATATTCATGGTTGATCCTATAGGCCAATATTATAATAGTTTTTAACATGACTCTCAATCGAACACCTAAATTAATACTTCCTCCCTTGGATTTCAATGTTCCCCATTATGTCAAGTTTTTGTCTTAGATAGGGAAACTTTCATTGGATTTGGTCTTTAGTGAAGAGCTTTCTTTCTTTAACAACTTGATAGAGTTGTATATTTTGTTGGTGAGTTCTCATCAATGGATTCAAAGATGTCATTCGGGCTCATGTTTTCATGCACCATCCTATTACCTGGTTACAGGCGTGCAAATTAGCATTGGAGGCTAAGACCATTCTTCATGTCCTACCCCTTCATTCTACAGTTCCTAACCTCCCTCGTCCAAGGCCCTCCACTGCCCCTATCCAAACTTTTAAAGTCCAAAATGTATCTCTAGAAAAAATGGATGAATGAAGGAAGAAAGGCCTTTGTTATTACTGTGATGAAAAGTATTCACTGGGCCATAAATGTCGTGAACAAAATTTCTTCCAAATTGATGGGTTAGAAGCCATCTCCATAAAGGACAATTTGACAAGTGATACCACAGACTCCGAGGACACACAACCACCTATCCCCATCCCATATCTTTTCACATCTCATGTGGAACCAGAGGAACTTGTCATATCTCTCCATGCCCTCATAGGTCTTTCTTCTCCATAGACATTAAAAATCAAGGGCTACATCAAACATAGGTTGGTTTTGGTGTTGATTAACAATGGTAGCAACCATAATTTTATTCATCGCAGGGTCACTGAGGATATCAACTACTTTTTTTTCCTAGTTTCCAATTTTGAAATCCTCATAACTAATGGTGGTATAATGAAATGTGGGGGCCAATGCGAGATTGTCAAACTCCAAATGGGAGATTATCACTTGAAGACTCACATGTTATCCATCGCCATGGGATCTTGTGATATTGTATTGGGGGTTGAATGGCTTCAAAATCTGGGACCAATTAGCACGGATTATCAAGAGTTATATATGAGATTTACTCAATATTCTCACACCTCTACCCTCCAAGGCCTACAAACTAGCTCTCCAGAAATTATCAGTTCTCACTGGATGGAGAAACTCATGAAGAAGGGCCACCATGGTGTGATTGCTCAAATTAATGTTATCCAAKTCAATGRTCCATCATCTCACGCAACCCATCCTGATCTACAACTGGTCTTGGATAAGAACCATAGGGTCTTTGAKATTCCCACAAAATTACCCTTCTCTCGGGGTGAGCATGATCATAATATCCCTCTCCTTCTAGGCAGTCAGTCCCCTAATGTATGTCCATACAGATATCCTTTTACTCAAAAAAATTAAATAAAAAAATAGTACAATAATTGTTGGAGGCAGGGGTCATTCGCCCAAGTAATAGCCCATATTCATCCCATGTTGTGATGGTCTTGAAAAAAGAAGGTTTGTGGTGCATGTGTCCAAATTTTCGCACCCTTAATAAATTGACAATTAAAGATAAGTTTCCAATTCCTATCATAGATGATCTATTGGATGAACTATAGGGAACATGTTTCTTCACCAAATTAGATCTTCACTCTCACTATCACCAGATAAGGATGAATGAGGTATATATTCCAAAGGCTACTTTCCAGACTCATGAAGGCCATTATGAATTCTTGGTAATGCCTCTTGGATTTTTCAATGCCCCAGCTACCTTCCAAAGTCTCATGAATACACTCTTGAAGCCCTACCTTTCGAATTTTGTTCTGGTCTTCTTCGATGACATCCTCATTTACAAATGCACATGGGAGGCCCATCTCCACCATGTCGACAAAGTCCTCCAAATGTTACAGGACAATCAATTGTTTGTCAAAAAGGCCAAGTGTTATTTTGGGGTGAGCGAGGTAGAATAATTGGGACACATTGTGGGATGTGGGGGGGGTAAGAGTGGACCCAAAAAAGATTCAAGTTGTGCAGGATTGGCCGAGACCCATGACCTTGAAACTCCTTTGGGGTTTCCTGGGGCTCACAGGATACTATAGGACGTTTTTCCATCATTATGGAAAAATTTCCAAGCCATTGATGAACCTTCTTAAGAAGAATGCATTCCATTGGACATCGACAATATAACAAGCTTTATCATATTTAAATAAGGCCATGTGCACAAGGAGAAAAATCTTTGAATAAAACCACTAATCCATTCTTAAATGCAAATATAAAAATCATATTAGTAAGGTATGGATTTTTTAGGGTTTTTATAGTAGGAATGTGGAACTCAAGAGGACAAGTGCCTTATACTTTGAGCTATGAAACCAAGATAGAAAAATGACAAAAATACTTGGAGTGGAACAAAGAACATCAATAACACAATTAGCAATGTACCTCACTAACAATATCAATGCAATGAATATGAAAATATTGAATGAGATGCTCATAACCACACAACTTCACATCCAATAAACATCATCAAGTGTGCCATGCAACCATCAATGCAAAGAGAACAATGAGACAACCTTCAAAATGAATGAGAATCCAACAATTTCTTCATTGACAAATCAAATTACATCAAGAGATCAAGGAGACCAAATAAGTCACAACCAAGCCTCTTCCTCAATGCAAAAACAACCCAAAAGAGTGTGAAAATAACTCTGGATAAGAGGATTACACCAACAAATCTACAATGGCATACTTACATGTCCATTTGACCTACATAATTTTTTTCTTGAAAAAAGATGGAAGGACAAATTTGTCACTAACCCTTTCTCCCTTACCTCCAAAATATGTAGAAAATTCCTCAATCAATGTGCCATCAACCCCAAAAGACATTTGCAAATATGAAATATCCCTCCAAAATATGTAGAAGTGCTTGGGTTTGATATGTGAATGGGGATCACTTTGTGCTCTTACGTTGAGGTGATCACTTTTCCGGCTTGCATTGGCATTCAATATCATCACTTTTCCAGCTGGCATTGGTGATCACTTATTTGGCTTGCAGTAGGATTCCATTATCATCAATTTATTTTCACAAAATGTCATATTTATCCACGTATCTAATGATTTCAAGAACCTCAAGCTTTACCAAAAATGCAAAACTGTTTCCAAAGTTGCATGTCCAACAACCATAGTCTTGTGCAAGTTTCAGGACTAGCTTTAAAGTCATCAATTCATAGAAGTTGTTATTTTATTAACCAATTCCATATTTAAAGCAAATATTGTGATCTGAAGATAACTGCAGTATGCCTCTTAAGCCTCCCTTATAGGAGTTCTATCACACACCCACTACAACAACTTTGATTTTTTCGTCTTTTTCTTCAAGGAACAGAATCCTTGAGACTTCTATGGGGCCTAGCGTAGACCCTCTCTTCCCTTATCCTCCTCCAAATGACCACAAGCTGGCCTTAGCGCAAGCGCCTTTTGTAACTTGCGAGTCAAGAATCAAGACTCTCGACTCCCCTTTCTTCAAACACCGATACCCGAGATACTATATGAGTATGGCTCCATCCTCACTAGCGCCTTCTACATGTAACTGTAGGCTAGGCCAAACACTCGCACCACTCACAACCTCACCAGTTGAGGTGTTGAGCTCCCGTGCTCCTCCTTCGCAAATCCCCGAGACGCGAGAGGTCAATGTTTCATGGACTCTTCTAAAGAGACGTGCACACGCCACTTGTCAACCCTACTATACTCTGCTCATGAGCTATGTTGCCACCACCCGTCACATGAGACCTTGGCTCTCGGCATTTCACAGCCTTAGCAATCAAGGTGTAGCTTCTTCATCCTGCGAAAGCCCGAGCCACGATAGGTCAACAGTAGGTTGACTCTTTCTCAGTGTGACACGTGTCCACCACCGGTCACCTGCTTCCTAGGATAAATACTAGCGCTACTCGCATATCGCGACTTCGCGAGTTGGAGTGTTGAGCCCTCATGCTCCTCCTTCGCGAGTTCCCAAGATATGATAAGTCAACAATGGGTTAACTCCTTCCCAGGCAACATGTTTCCATCACCTGTCATCCGTTCCAACCTTTCTCTGGGCGCTTGTTGTTACTCCACCTATCAACCACGCGATCCCCACTTACAGATGGGTCACGTGTTTTCACAAGTCCTCAGTTCTCAGCACTTCGTGACTTCTACAATCGAAAAGAAACTCCCTCAAGTTTTGAACCCCCGATAGGCGATAACCACGAAAGTTCTGATCCAATGGTTCTCTCGTGCCTTGGATCCAACAACCACAATTACATTGCGATCTCACGAGTCGTGAGTTCATGCAGTCCTACCCTTGACCACAACAAGTCGCGAGTCAGCGAAATGCTACTCACCTACCTATACAAAGGCTAAGATCGACGGTCATTAGGGCTTCGTCAAATCCTTGGATCTACGGTCCTGGGTCCCATCGCTACTTGCAAAGGCTGAAAGGGGAAAGGTGTTAATGCTTGCCCTCCTTCTCTAGATCCATCAGTCTTGACAGATCTAGGGTATTCCCGAAAGGATTCCGACTATTCGTCTACCAAATTATAGGGTATTCTCTCTTTCTATAATTGGGCTCGCTATCCCTTCTGAGCTTGAACCAAAAAATTTAACTTCTCGGGGCTTCAAACTCCCACGACTCCGAGATTTTAGAGAGCTATCCTTCCTTGCATAAGGTTTCCAGACCTGGATCGCATGAACCTTCAGACGGTTCTTGGGAAATCGTCCCAAATCTTAGTCGAGTCTCTGGGTAAAGGTTCGGCATGGTTCCAATGTTTATGGGGTAATCCTCAGAGAAGAGTACTCTCGAGGAGCTTTCCCAAAACATTATGAGAATCGAGAAAACAAGACAATTCTTGGTGGAGCGAACTCATGCCCCAAACTTAATCATTTGTACAGAAACCAATGATGGCATGTAAGCGTACACATACATCCATTATTTCCAGTTTAAAACACTAGGCAATCATTTTACACAGAAATTATTATGGGCATATAAACATAAGCATGTATTCATGATATTCAACTCGAAATACAAGGTATAAAACACTTATCAGATATACCAGGCGTGATGCAACTTCTGAGAGGGGTGCTCATTTCCACCCAACCGTAGGCTCAGTGACTCCAAACGGATTTATCACTAGCCACCCTCGAGCTAGACCATGATGCTTTGAGGTTCAGTTTCCTACTTCCAGCTCAACAAAAATCAAGGACGAAGGTTACTCTCCTTCTCCTAATACAGGAAAACAATCCAGGACGAAGGTTACTCTCCTTCTCCTGGTATTTAGAACTCCCTACGATTCCAGGGATTCTCCAGTTCTCTTCTGCGATCCCTTGTCG
>JASDQU010505569.1:50845-67342 GCA_032191745.1 Picea mariana | reverse complement strand
TACCTAACCCTTGAGGACAACAACTTAAACAAATCAAAACTGACAAGATCTATTGTCGTGCAACTGTGTTCGGGTTGCCAAGTAACTACACATTTATTCCTGGTTAAGAATTTGGGCATTTCATCACTGCAGTATTCTTCAGACCGAAGTATAACTCTGCAGGTGTAAAAAAAATAAAAAATAAAAGTCTGGAAATTTGTTCACCATTATTTGAGACCTATTCCATTGGATTCATCTCTTTTCCCTTATCACATTCATACATATCATTTTTTGACAAAATTTTTGACCCCACCTGCCCCTTTTCGGTTCCCTTGTCCTCATGGCCCATACCCATAGCCAAGACTTTGAAACTCACTTTAATACCTTGCAATCTAGCCTCATTGAAACCCAAAAAGAAGTGAAACAACTCAATGCCAATGTTGTCACCATCAATACAACCATGCAGTCCTCAATGGAGGAAATCAAACAAGACCTGACCACCCAACTTGAATCTGTCTTTTTGTCACTCTACACCAAGCTTCATATCCCTACAGATAACCCTTCCTCTGACTCACCCCCACATACTGAAGGTGAACATTCCTCTCATTCCCATAGCTTTCAGCACCATCACTTTCAACATGACCTACACCTTCCACGTGTGGATGTGACCAAATTTGATGGATCAGACCCCACTGGTGTTGAAAAAATATAACTACAAAGTGTATTCTTATTATTATTTGATATATTATTCATTGGATCAATCCCTATTGTGGATTGATCATGTTGGCTATTGTAAAAGGACCAAATCCCCTTTTGTGGATTGGTCATAATGTAATT
This sequence comes from Picea mariana, assembly GCA_032191745.1. NCBI lineage: Eukaryota > Viridiplantae > Streptophyta > Pinopsida > Pinales > Pinaceae > Picea > Picea mariana. Next base: position 66,526 of record JASDQU010505569.1, on the reverse strand, counting down.
GTAATATGTATAAAGAGAAGTTGGCCACATAATATATCAAAGAGACCCCGGAATATAATAAAGGTGGTTATAACCACCTAGAAGAAGAAGTCATCCCTGCCAGTGAAAGGACACTCCCACACGTGCCATTCTTGTATAAATAAGGAGGCGAGCGCCTCACTTAGAAACACACTCACTTGTTCATTGAGAGACAAGTTTCAGAGTTGCAGTTGGAGAAGAGAGAGAGAGAGAGGTGCATCTTTGGGAGAGGACATTATGTACTTGTTTGAGTTATCTCTTGGCATTGTATTGGCTATCTATAATAAGGAATTTTTGTTGGGTTTTCTTCCCCTAGAGGGTTTCCCAGGATAAATTTTGTGTCTCTTGGCATTGTATTGGCTATCTATAATAAGGGAGTTTTGTTGGGTTTTCTTCCCCTAGAGGGTTTCCCAGGATAAATTTTTTGTCTCTTGTCACTATGTATTTCTCAGTGATCTTATCTTATGTTGTTGTTATCTATTGAAATGCAAAGAACTATAATAATGGCTTAAACATTAACATGGTATTAGAGCCAAGCTGAACAGAGCATCTTTCATAAGAGAAAAGTGAAAAACGTCATTGTTTACATACATGCAAATTAGGTCTTTTGTTGGTGAGGTATTTCAGCCCTAAAACCATCTAGAAAAGCGCACCCTCCCTCAAGGATCATTTTGGCACCTTCAGCACAACTTTTCAATGGCTAGATCTCCGAGAAAGTGAAACCCTAGTTTTCATAAGGTACCAGAAAACCAAAAAACTAGAGTACCAGAAGTAATAGAAGTACTAGAGTACCAGAAGTACCAGAAAACCAAAAGCACCAGTCCATAAATTTGTAGATCAAGTTTGAGGGGGTAAAAGTTAGATTTTTAGAAATCTGACTGCACCAGCTTACTCACCTCAGCTCAGCGCATCTATCCCCTGGATCAGAATTTCAAAATTTGAAGTTTGAAAATTAGGGTTTCCTCATAAAACCCTAAGTTGCAGTTGCAGTTGCAGTCTCAGAACCAGTTGCAGTATTAGTTGCAGTTGTAGTACCAGTTTCAAATCACCCTTGAAGTTTTTAAGAGTTGGTAAAGATTACTGTTGCTACCAGATGGTGCCACTACCTGCAAATTCTATCAGAGGTATGTACTCACATATGTTTAAATGGTTAAAATTTAAAGATTATNTTGCAGGAGAAGGGATCTCTTGCCATAGATCCAGAAGGATCTCAAGATCCAACACATTCAGAGGAATGATGCAACACAGGTGTGATTATTCTAACATGCATCTATTTGTTATAACATTATCTTGATCAGTGTTGCATGTTGTAGCTATGACCATAATTCTAACCTTTGATCAAAATCTGAGTCAAGGTATTAGATGGATAAAAAGTTGAGATCATACAGCTTATCCTCTAACCCAACATTCTTTCAAGATAGCATATTATCAGAGTACAAAAGACAGGTCGAAGAAAACACTTGTCATCTTGAGTAAAGGAGACTTGGAAGGAAAGTAGCAGCACACTCAAGGACAAGATTCCAGGTTCCAGGTCGCCATGGAGGAATGATTGATCACAACACTATGAGAATGTTGACCTCATTTTCATATTGTATTCCTTACCTTTAATCATTGCTTCAGACAAGTTATAAATGATAGCTCTAAAGGAGCTGATGTGATGATTGTTCGTGCTATTTCTTTATATTATCAAAAGGATATTACTCTTTCTTGTTGTTGTGTTGACCTTGTTCCAGGTCATAGGGAAGCAATAGTGAAGGTTGCAGAAGGAAATGTACTAAAGGAGAAACCTTAAAAGAAGCATTCATCATTGGAAGTGAGTAAAATGGCTTGTATAAGCTAAAGGGTTACTCAGAGGCTGCCATGACCCATGCCATTGAAAACGCATGTGAACTTTGGCATAGAAGATTATCTCACATTAACTATAAGGAACTACCATACATATGCAACGCTGTCACATGTTTACCAAAACTCAAGGTTGATCATGAAAGCGTATGCAATGGATTTGCACAAGGGAAGAACATCAAGAACCCTTTTCCAAAGAGAGACAACAAAGTAGAAGGAGTCCCAGAACTCATTCATTCAGATGTGTGTGACCCAATGCCATCATCCTCCATGAGTGGGTATGTACACTATGTATCATTCATTGATGATTATTCTCGTAAGACCTGGTTGTATTTTTTGAAATCTAAAGCTGAAGTGTTCAGCAAGTTCAAGGAATTCAAAGCCTTGATAGAGAATATTTCTGAAAGAAAAATCAAGATACTCAGGTCAGATAATGGAGGAGAATACACCTCAAAAGAGTTTGTAAGCTTCTGCAAAGATGTTGGGATCAAGAGGAAACTCACTACTCCCTAAAATCCTCAACAAAACGGTGTTGCTAAAAGAAAGAACAGAACGATAATGGAAGTCGTAATGACCATGATCCACGATCAAAATCTTCCTATGTGCTTATGGGCAGAAGCAGTAATGACAGCCGTATATGTGCAAAATTGATTTTCCCATAGTTCACTTGGGTTCAAGACCCTGAAAGAGATGTTCACCAGAAAGAAGCCAGAGGTAATCCATCTCAAAATATTTGGATGCTCAGTATTTATACATATACCGAAAGAGAAAAGAAACAAGTTGGAACCCTCAGGAAAGAAGGGAATATTTGTGGGATACTGTGAGGTCTCCAAGGCCTTCAGGATCTACATACTAGGTCACCGCCACATTGATATTAGCAGGGATGTGACCTTTGATGAATATGCAGTGCTCAAGAAATCAATAAAATGCCAGCTTGAAGAAGTATATGAAGAGGAATTTGTAATCCCCAGAGTTGCAGAATCAGTGAGGGAGGTTCCCAGAGCTGCTAAACCAATAAGGGAAATCGTAACTTCCCCTAATGAGGAAATTATAGAAGAACATGACATAGTAGAGTTTCAAGAACCTCCTCAGATGACGATCCTCCATAAAAGAAAGCCAGCTTGGGCTAGAGAGATTATTCAAGATGGAGAGAAGTATGTTGTTCCCGAAGGAACCACGAGACATGTGAAGAGACCTAAGTCATTCTCTAGTTATATGGCTTTGATGTGTGATCTCATAGAAAAGGAGCCTACCTGCTTTGAAGAAGCCATTCAGAAGAAAGAATGGGCAGATGCCATGACAGAATAATACCAATCCATAATAAAGAACGATGTATGGGAAATAGTTCCCAGACCAAATAGAAAGGATGTGGTATCGTCCAAATGGCTCTTCAAAATAAAAGATGTTGCTGATGGAAGTATTGAGAAGTATAAAGAAATATTTGTAGCTCGTGGATTTTCTCAAAAATAAGGCATTGACTATGAAGAGACATTCGCTCCTGTAGCCAGATACACTTTGATCAGAACCATCATAGCCCTTGCAGCTAAGATGAAGTGGAAGTTACACGAGATGGATGTAAAGATATCTTTCCTAAATGGTGTTATCAAAGAGAAAGTGTATATAGAGAAACCTCAAGGATTTGAAGTTGAAGACAGGAAGTCTCATGTCTGCAAGTTGAAGAAAGCCATGTACGGATTGAAGCAAGCTCCTAGAGCTTGGTATGGTTGAATAGACATATTTCTGATGAGCTTGGGCTTTACCAAGAGTAAAGAAAATTCTAACCTCTACTTCAAGGTTATGAACGACGAGCCAGTGATACTATTGCTATATGTGGATGACTTATTCTTAACTGGAGAAGAAAATATCATCACCAAATGTAAGAAGAGACTTGCTTCAGAATTTGAGATGAAAGACCTTGGCCTAATGCACTATTTCTTAGGTCTTGAGGTGTGGAAGAGTCCAGAGAGGATATTCCTTAACTAAGGGAAGTATGCAGTCGAAATCTTGAAGAGATTTGACATGTTGGAGTGTAAGCCCATGAATACACCCATGGAAACGAAGTTGAAGTTGTTGGTCAATACTTCATCATAATTGATTGATGCCACACTGTACAGATAGATTATTGGATCGATGATGTACTTGAAGAACACCAGACCAGACATTTGTTTTGTCATGAACACCTTGAGTCAGTTTCTGGTAGAACCCAGACATGTTCACCTTATGGATAAAAAACATGTGATGAGGCACCTTAAGGGTACATTAGATTGTGGTCTCATTTATGATGGAGATCATGATTTCACATTGAGTGGGTACACTGATTCAGATTGGGCAGGAAATGTTTCTGACATAAAAAGAACTTCAGGATGTTGTTTTAGTTTTGGATCGGCCATGATCTCGTGGCATAGTAGGAAGCAATCCAACATTGCTCTCAGCACAACGGAAGCATAATACATTTTTGCATGTTCTACTAGTTGTGAAGCTATATGGCTTCGAAAGTTGTTGACTGGCCTATTTGACCTAGAGATGGAAGCAACCACAATCCTATGTGACAACTAGAGCTGCATAAAGATGACAAAGAATCATGTATTCCATGACAGATCGAAGCACATAGAGATTCATTATCATTACATCTGTGACATGGTGCAGAGAGGAGCCTTAAAGCTCCAGTACGTTAGCACAGATGAACAGGTTGTTGATGTGTTGACCAAGCCTCTATCTCGTGTAAAGTTTGAGCACTTTCGAGATAAGCTTAGTATAGTCCAAAAGGACCTTCCTTGAAAGGGGGAGTAGTTGTTGTGATAAGACATCTCTTGGTTCCAGCTTCAGTGCTTTGACGTAAAGCAAGACGATGCAATGAGACTAGTACTGTGCTTCCGGCTTGACAGTTGTGACGTAAAGCTAGTCTAGTATCTTGCTTCCAGCTTGAGTTATGTGACGTAAAGAAAGACATTGAGATGAGACTAGTACTATGCTTCCAGCTTGATAGTTGTGATGTAAAGCCAGTCTAGTATCTTTCTTCCAGCTTGAGTGCTGCGACATAAATCAAGATGATGAGATGAGACTAGTATTGTGCTTCCATCTTGAGAAGCTATGACGTAAAGCTAGTCTAGTATCTTTCTTCCAAATTGAGTGTTGTGACGTAAAGAAAGACATTGAGATGAGACTAGTATTGTGCTTCCATCTTGATAGTTGTGATGTAAAGAAAGTCCAGTATATTGCTTCTAGCTTGAGTGTTGTGACGTAAAGCAAGACGTTGAGATGAGACTAGTACTGTGCTTCCATCTTGAGAAGCTATGACATAAATCCAGTCTAGTATCTTGCTTCCAGCTTGATTGTTGTGACGTAAAGCAAGATGAGAACTGAGCTTCCAGCTTAACAATTGTGAAGTAAAGTCAGTCAAGTATTATGATGAGCCAGCCTCGTGCTATGATGATGATGATGTATTAGTTTTATACTAATACATATTGATGCAGATGATGATTGCATTCCTTTTAGAATGATGATGTTGCCGATGAAGAAAACTTCTGATGATTTATAGATACGCCAGTTAGTGTTCCAATATGATATTAATGATGTTATCCTCCCGATGTTGTTGATGATAAAGGCCTCTCTCTCGTCTGATGTTGTTGTAGAATACCCTTCTTGTTAAGGTGGAGTGTTGAAATAATATAACTGCAAAGTGTATTCTTATTATTATTTGATATATTATTCATTGGATCAATCCCCATTGTGGATTGATCATATCAGCTATCGTAAAAGGACCAAATCCCCTTTTGTGGATTGGTCATAATGTAATTGTAATAGGCAGAAAGAGAAGTTGACCCCAGAATATATCAAAGAGGCCCCAGAATATAAGAAAGGTGGTTATAACCACCCAGAAGAAGAGGTCAGCCCTACCAGTGAAAGGGCACTCTCACACGTGTCAGTCTTGTATAAATAAGGAGGCTAGCACCTCACCTAGAAACACACTCACTTGTTCATTGAGAGACAAGTTTCAGAGCTGTAGTTGGAGAAGAGAGAGAGAGAGAGGTGCATCTTTGGGAGAGGACATTCTGTACTTGTTTGATTTATCTCTTGGAATTGTATTGGCTATCTATAATAAGGATCTTTTTTTGGGTTTTCTTCTCCTAGAGGGTTTCCCAGGATAAATTTTGTGTCTCTTTTGATTGTGTATTTCTCAGTGATCCTGTCTTATGTTGTTGTTATCTATTGAAATGCAAAGAACTATAATTATGGATTAAACATTAACAACTGGTTGGGTAACCCAAATGGAACATTATTTCTCTTTATACAGCATTACAGATGACTTGGACAAACTCTGATATGGTGTTCTCCATCTAGATCAAGGACGTTCGCAATGGTGGCAATGGAGAAAAACTTCTCGTCAAGGGTATATTGCTTGGACACACTTTGTGGCAGAGCTTTATAAATGCTTTGACACTGACACCAACCATTTGGGTCGTTTGACAAAGTTGAAACAATCAGGATTAGTGGAAGACTTTATAGTTGCCTTTGAGCACCTGGATTTTCAAACAGAGGGCATGTTTGATGCCTTTTTCTGAGATTGTTTTATCAGTGGCCTCAAGGATGAGATTCGGGCCCATGTCCTCATGGCTCAGCCTCAGAGTTGGGTGGAGGCTACTAAAAGAGATAAAGAAACACAAAAGTTTGTATCTTCTCAAAACCAAAAACCCTCCTTAATCCCTCACCCTAAACCAGTAAATCCCACTACTCCCTCTTCTCCACTAAAGATACAAAAATTGAACAAGGATGAAATGGATGAACGCCAACTCAAAGGCCTTTGTTATAATTGTGATGACAAATATTTCCTAGGCCAAAAGTGTAAGGAAAAAAATATTTTTATGGCCATCTCCGAGGATATTTTGGAAGAGGATGTTGAAACTCCCCTTGTGTATGATTCACCTGAAACCACTGACATAACCCCTCCCTTAGACCCTCCCAAAGTAGAACCGGTCATTTCCCTCAATGCTCTCACTAGCTTCTTCACCCCCCAAACCCTCAACCTAATCGGTTACATCAAGCATCTTAAGGTCATCATTCTGGTTGATAGTGGAAGCACCCATAATTTTATTCATCACCACATTGCCCAAGAAACTCATTGTTATATCCATGCCGTCAATAATTTCCAAATCATTATTGCCAATGGCAGATAAATGAAATGTGGAGGGTGTTGTGAAAATGTGTGTCTCCAAATTGGTGACTACCACCTGAAATCTCACATTTTTTCTATCGACATGGGCAGTTGTGACATTGTGTTGGGTGTAGACTGGCTAAGGACTTTGGGTCCCATTCTCATGTATTTTAAGGAATTAAGCATGCAATTTGACCAGGAGGGTCACCAATATAAGTTCCAAGGCATCATCGTTGGTTCACCTGAGATCATTAGTTCCCATCGCATGGAAAAGCTGCAAAAAAAAGGTCATTCTGGTGTTATTTCCCAACTCCATGCCATACAAGCAACATAGACACCCTCGGTGCCGCAAGACCTCCATGCCATACATTATAAACATCAAGTGGTATTTTTGACTCCCCAGGGACTCCCTCCTTCCCATGGTGTTCATGATCATTCAATTCCCCTTGTACCTGGAAGCCTTCCTCCCAATATCCGTCTGTATCGTCACCCCTTTTCCCAAAAAAATGAAATCGCAAAAATGGTCCAGGAACTCCTTAATGCATGTGTTACCCACCCTAGTACGAGCCCCTACTCTTCTCCTATGGTCATGGTCCTGAATAAAGAAGGTTTTTGGTGAATGTATCCTGACTTCCATGCCCTCAAAAAACTTACCATTAAAGACAAATTTCCCATTCCTATCATTGATGACCTCCTAGATGAATTGAGTGGTGTCAAATTCTTTACTAAACTTGATCTTCGTTTGGGCTACCACCAGATACATATGAAAGAGGTAGACCTTCCCAAGACTTCCTTTAGAACTCATGAGGGCCACTATGAGTTTTTGTTCATGCCCTTTGGCTTGTGTAATGCACCCTCCACCTTCCAAAGCCTCATGAATCATGTCTTCTATCCTTTTCTCCATCATTTTGTCTTATTTTTCTTTGATGATATCCTCATCTATAGAAAAACTTGGACAGACCATATTGCTCATGTGGATCGAGTTTTCCATCTACTCTCAGCGCCAACTTTTCCTGAAATAATCTAAATGTGATTTTGGTGCATTAGAAGTAGAATACTTGGGTCATCTGGTTGGAAAGGATGGCGTCAGGGTGGATCCAAAAAAGATTGAAGCTATGCAAGACTGGCCTCACCCAAAGACTCTCCAAATCTTCTGTGTATTTCTGGGCTTAACAGGTTATTATCACAAGTTTGTTCGTAATTATGGAAAGATTGCAGCACCTCTCATTGCTCTTCTAAAAAAGAACTCTTTCACTTGAACTCTAGCCGCTACTCAAACTTTTCAAACCTTGAAGATGGCCATGTGCACCACTCTAGTCCTGGACCTTCCTGATTTCACAAAGACCTTTGTCTTGGAATGTGATGCCTCGAGGAAAGGAATTGGTGTCGTCCTTATGCAAGAGGGTTAACCTTTGGCCTTTACCAGCAAGCAACTATCTGAAATAAATCTGGGCAAATCAATATATGAAAAAGAAATGTTGGCTATTTTGCATGTTGTTGCTCTATTGTGCCCTTATCTATTAGGGCAACGTTTCCAAATTAAGATAGACCATCAAAGCCTCAAGTATTTTCTAGAACAATGCATTTCCTCCCTGGAGCAACAAAAATGGGTGACTAAGATCTTTGGATATGATTATGAGATCATTTACAAGAAAGGCAAAGACAATGTGGTGGCAGATTCACTTTCCCGAAAATATGAAGATGAAGGATCCCTTTCTTCTCTTTCCTTCATTGTACCAGATTGGCTCCAAGCCATTCACCAAGAATGGCTACAATATCCCAAGAGTTCGCATCTGATCCAACAATTGCAGTCCAATTCTCCAACTCCCCAAGGTACTCTTGGCTCCATGATGAGATTCGATACAAAGGACATTTGTATTTAAGTAAACAATGAAAGCTTAAATCCACGATACTTTCTGAGCTTCATGCTACACCCACAGTGGGGCACTCTGGGTTCACCAAAACCTATGACAGGGTCAAACGTTCTTTTTTCTGGGATGGTATGAAATAGTACATTCATAATTTTGTCGCTAAATGTGATGTGTGTCAATGCAACAAGGGAGAAACAGTCAAATCTCCAGGCACACTACAACCACTTCTGATTCCACCTACTATTTGGAAGGATATCTCTATGGATTTTATTATAGGCTTACCCAAATTGGGAAATAAATCAGTCATCATGGTGGTTGTTGATCACCTTTCCAAGTATTCTCATTTCTCTTCTCTTCAACACCCATTTACAGCATCCACGGTGGCTCAAATTTTCATGGATCAAGTCTTCAAGCTTCATGGCATGCCACACTCTATTGTTTCTGATCACGACCCAACTTTCACAAGAAATTTTTGGCAAAAATTGTTCAAGCTACAAGGCACCCAATTGCATCTCAGCACAGCTTATCATCCCCAAACTGATGGTCAAACAGAAGTTTTCAACAAGTGTTTGGAAACATATTTGAGGTGTTTTTCCTCGAAAAAGAAAAATTAGTGGGCTCAATAGTTACCCCTAGCTTAATGGTGGTACAAAACTTCATACCATATAGCTACAGCATGACTCCTTTTGAAGCGGTATATGGACAGAAGCCACCTTCAGTTTTCTCATACTTACATGGTGTCTCAAAGGTCTAGGCGGTTGACCAAACACTTACAGTTCGAGAGGCTATTCTCCGTACCCTCAAAGAGAATTTGGTCATGGCACCGAATCACATGAAGCAACAAGCAGATCAAGGTCTCTCTGAACATCAATTTGCAAAAGGGGATCAAGTGTTTCTTCGACTGCAACCTTACAATAAAACTTCCCTCAAGGCTGAGCATTGTCAGAATCTAGCGCCCAAATTTTATGGTCCTTATATCGTTCTCAAGCATGTAGGATAAGTAGCCTATCAATTAGATTTGCCCAGACATTTGAAGCTACATCATATTTTTCATGTTTCATGCTCAAAGGAGGTGATTGGAACTAAGTGCCAAATTCAAACCAACCTTCCCGAGTTAGTCGAAGAAGGATCCATTTGGCTACAGCCACAAGCAATTTTGGACCAGCGTGAGCATCGCCTGCATCAAAGAACCATCAAGGAAGTGTTAGTCCAGTGGAAAGATACAACTCCAGCAGATGCCACTTGGGAACCAGCTACCATTCTGCAGCAATTTCCACATCTCAAGCCTTGAGGAAAAGGTTGCTTTTAAGGGGGGGGACATGTTAGGGTCCTAACCCGCACATAGGTAGAAAAATATATTCAGATGTAATAAAGGTCAATATTAATAAGTCCTTGCAATAAAATAGAATAAGTCGAATATATGAAGACCTAATAGAATCTTCCACTTCTAGAAGGATCTTCCTCTAGATGCTTCTTTTAATAGACATATTTAGTATAAATAGGAGTTGAGGGTATGAGAACCCTATATCACCCCCTCAAACAGGCCCATGAACATTTCTCTTAGAATCAAAGTGTTATTTCTGTTGTTATTCTTATATCATTTCAGTGTTATTGTGGTGATTGTTCTGGTTATATTACTGTTATTCTTCCATTTCTAGCATTGTATTTATGTTCTGCATACTTTTTATATCTAGTATATTCCACTTTTGATGAATGCAGGTCAGCGTTGGGAGGAGATTTGTAGTCAGGAAACAACCAAGCACAAAGGGATTGACACCGGATGTGGAGTTTAAGGTAGGCCTACCAGATCCCTCTCTCTTGTCTTTTATGTATGATTGTGGGGTAATGTTGGGATAGTGATTAAAAGTAGGAGACTTTAGACGGTTTTATCTACCTACACTTTAGACCCTTGGTGTAGTCCGTAGAGGGTTTTTCCCGGTACAGAAAAATTTGCGACCATACTAGGGATGATTCTAGGGTCCCTGGGGATATTTCTTTTGGGTCCTTTGAAACATTTAATTATTGTTTTCTGAGTTTCTGTGAGCGTCTGTGTCTTTAAGGGATGTTGGTCTTGCATACCAGTACTCCCTGCCTGTGTTGGACTATTATTTTTTCATTTTTTTGAGGATTTACATAGGTGTACACGACCTATAATGGGCCTGCACACGTGCATATGCACCCTGCCCTTTGACAGCCCACATACATATGCTGGTTGTTGAAGTGTCAGTACCATGCCTATTGAGAAATTTTTTGTAAAAAGAAGAGGCAGACATCCTCTTCCCTATCAGGAGTCACACTCCTCAGGGGTTTTCTTGATCTAGTACTGGTCTCTGTTATAGTACTCTATAGCCTAGGTCTGATTTTAGTTTAGCTTTCTTTTGACCAAAGATTTCTTGTGTTTTCTTTAAATAGGGTTTTTAGACAAGTTGGTGAGTCTTCTTTGATTTGTCAGCTTGGTATTGTTAGTGACTCCCCGCGATCTATGATTGGGCATGAAGCCATTTCTTGGTCTTGTCTTGTCGTCATTTTTCCCTTTTTTTTCTTTAGAATAAAAGAAAAGAATTCATTTTCAAATTTCTTGTTTTGAAGCATAAAACAATAAAAAAATCTTTCATTTATTTGTTTGGTAAAGTAGTTTAGGTTAAGTTGCTTCATTTACCAAGGAAAAAGAATTGTTTTTTAAGTTATTTACTTGAATTCTTAAGGACATTAAGTAGCTCGTAGTCGAGCGAAATATTGTTTTGAGTTTTTCTTTTCAAATATCTGAGAAAAGTAGTTACGAAAAGTTTTGTGAAATTGTTTCAATTGGCAAATCTTTATTTGTGAAGAAATAAGTACTTTTGTTTCCAGTATCATCTTATGCTCTTCTTTTTCGTCTCTTAAAGAACATCACTGGTTTCACTTTCTTTCGTTTTTACTTAAGACAACCACTAAAATTAATGCCTAATTAAAATTTATTAGACTTTGTGTTTGAAGGGTTCATCAATTTAGTCTAGGCTAGAGCCTTGATTTAGGATTGGAGAGGAAACTCTTCAAGGCTACTAAAACAAACATAAGAGTCTATGCTAGGGAGTGTTTGAAAGTCTAGTAACCATGAAAATTATCTAGGAACCCCCTCTAACATAGGGGCTAAACATGAGGTCGCATGCGGAAAGGTAGAGAAGATAACCCCTCCAAAGTCGGACCAAGCGTAGTGGGGAAAGCATATAAAGGGCTTATCTTGGGATTCTGTTGATCGCATTTGCCATAGAGATTTGTGGGCCTCAAATCAATTCGATGTCCTCAGTCATCTTTCAGAACACTTTCTTTCGATACCCTTGATAGGTTTCGGTCTTGATACCCTGCTCATTGCAGTCCACCCGACTGTCGACTGTACCTGCCTGGTGACTATTTGTGCACTGGAAACCTATCTTCCTTTATCTTAGTGACTTACACAGGTGACTGCGGGGGTATACCACGATACCTAGGGTAGACATCGGGCCATGCTTTGCAGAGTATACCAAGAGGGTTCTTCTGTATTCGAGTTTCACTTGCACCAATAAGTTTCTCTAGTGTTGGTTGTTGTAACTGTTCTTCCAACTAGATAGTGATCTGCTTGCCTTACCTCATAGGAACTTTTTCTAGTGTGTGCTAGTTTTTTAAATGATTATAGAAATCCCTAGCGTGTCTTTGATATTATCACATAGTGGAGGATCAGGAGCTCCACCGGTCATGAAGGATTTTGGGCCTACCGCCGGTTGATCTCGAGCCACCCCCACCATCGTTAAGGCAAAAACTAGACCAGCAAGGGTCTTTTTAGGCGACTAGGTTACAGCAAATTGTGCCCGACTCATCTCTAAAAGGAGAACATTTGATTCTGGAGGAACCAATAGTTTTTGACCTCAGAGTGCAAGATTTTGTTCCATATAACCCTCCAATCATTGATCTATCGATGCCCATCATCGTACAGGTTCAACCTTATGAGCATCAGGTAGTGTCACAAGAAGCGATGGAAACAAATGCTGCTACTTATTCAGGGAATACTCATATTTCCTCTATGGTTGTCACTACAAGGGGTGTTCTGCCTCCTAACCAATCATCGTCGATATGGGCCACTATGGTCTCAACTGCCTCTACCTCGGGAAATGGTCTCATTCTATCTATGGAGACGATCACTGCTCCTTTCACCCATAGTGTGATAGGCCCTCCATTCTCATACAGGATGCCTGGCTTTGATACGAGCACTGTACTTTCCTACTCCACTCTACAAACTTTAGGTCTCGGGGTAGGGAGCTCCAACGCTCCTCTACAAGGATCTATGGGGGGCACTTCAGCTCCCTATAACACTTTCCCTTATGGAGCGGATCATATACCTCCTTCATCACCTTCGCTCAGCAGAGCTCAACAGCATTCCACCGGGTCGAACGTAAATTACAATTCGCTTGGAGCAGGGATTCAAGGACTACCTTCTAATAGCATGTCAGTAGGTTCGAAATCGTTCTCTTTTTTCGGCACGTTTGGTAAAAATGCTTTCTCATTAGTTGTCGTCTCAGTCAGGGGCAACCCCAGATATGGAAAAAAAACTCCTATGCAAGGTACTATTCCTGCACAAGGGACAAACTTAGGAATTCCTTCCTCACAAGGACCTTGGAATCCGTGGCAGGGATTAGTTGCCTTGCCAGGGATGTCGACCGAGGGCAACCCCTTCCATAGCCAATGCCTATGCCCATCGGATCAGCAGGGGGCAACCCTTCCCAAAATCCTTGGAATGTGACACAAGCCTAGCCCTTTACATCCTATTATGAGATTCAGTCGATGATGTCTCAACAAGCGCAAAATCCGTACGCTAATCATGGCCATGGTTATTACCAGAACCCTGGCCAGGAACCTAACTTTTCCTGGCAACCTGGTGCCAGCCAAACTCCAGGCTCCTCTTTCCCTGGTTACAATCAACAACCCATATTACCATTTCTGGAAACTCTGCACTTTCCAGACTTAACAAGGTTATTAAATGACCCCATCTGTCACGATCCGCGTTGGCCCCCTATGCCAACCAAGTTTTCTTTGGACATCCCAAAGTTCAAGGCTAAGCCTAATGAAGATCCAGGTGATCATGTGACTACCTTCCATTTATGGTGCCCATCTGATTCTTTGAGAGATGACTCCATCCAGTTGCGTTTGTTTCAATGTACTCTCATCGGGAGTGCGGAAAAATGGTACATCGAGCTCGAATGCTCAAGATACTCTTCCTTCTGTGAATTGGAAATGGATTTCTTAAAACATTTCCAATTACCTGTGAGATACGATGCTGGCACTGAATTGTTGGCCAACTTTGAGTAGACAAAATTGGATTATATCTCAGATCACATCCGAGAATGGAGACGTCGGAAGAGTTTGATAAAAGTTCTAGTCCCACCATCATTTATTCTTGAGTGGTTCCTTAAGTCTTTGGTACCCTAATTATCTAAAGATGTCGCAACCTCGGGGGTCTTTTCAGATGAAGAAGCAATAATGAGATCCCAACAACTAGAACTGATTTACTCTCAGTTTGGTTTACTTTACAAAGACTTACCAGATTCACCACGGTTGATACTTGACAAGACCAGACAGAGATCTGGACCACATGTCGATGGTATTGTAAGTTTAGAAAAAACAAATCTCGCTGATCAGCAGTCGAATCAATTGCAACAATTGTCAATACAGCAGATAGTGGCCAATCATACCATTGGTTCAGCTTCTCCCCCTACTCAAACATCGGATGTACACAGTACGCAATCGAAAAAATCGAAGGCCACCCAGTAGCCTAATGGAAAGAAGAAACAGTGAAAGAATGGTAAGGGAGATAAGAAAACTACCAATAATGTTGGTGAGGGAAACATCAAAAAGAAGAATTCAAAGTATCCCTGTAATATTTGCAAGGAAGACCATCCGACTCACCAATGCCCTCAGCTTGCGAAGGCCCAGAATTTATTGGCAGAGCAGTAGCCTACCATTTTAATGAATCCATTTCCGCATGGGAAAAACTAATCTTAAGCCTTTTCAAGCATGGAAGGGGATGGTCAAGGACCCCCTCCATCTTCGAATAATCCTTCGTCCATGAATGTGTACATGATGAAAGATAGTGTTGACATAACGACTAGGAAACACGACTACGGAATGCCAAACACCTCTGAGAAGGGTAAAGAAGCTAAAAACCCATCTCTTCCTCTCCAGATTGAGAATACGTTGGATGAAACAATGACATGCATCCCCAAAGGTGCATTCAAGAAAGATTCTCACAACCCAAATGCAAGGGTTGCCCAGAAATACTCTGTGGTGGAGGATTTGTCACAAACCCCTTGTGCGATGTCATCTTTGGAAGTCCTCTAGAGTTGACCTTCCCACAAAAAGGCTTTGTTAGTTGCCTTAGGATCTATTGAGACTTGTAATATGGGAACGATTATTCTTGATACAAATGACTTAAAACCTTCTCTTCCTTACCACATAGCATTTCAGATAGTAGTGGCTTACACCACGAAAAATTTTACTTGGAACATTTTATGCACGGTGGTTGATGAGGGCGCCTCTACATGCGTGATGTCTTTGGCATGTTGGAAGTCCATTGGCCAACCTATTTTGTCTCTGTCACATACTCTTCTTACCACTTTCAATGGTCATTCATTCCGACCACATGGAATCATCCCCTCTTTTCCCATGCAGTTAGGAGGGAAGACCGTGTGCATCGAAGTTGAAGTGGTTGATGTGTCTCTCAACTACAATCTCTTGTTAGGAAGGAGTTGGACCTATGCTATGCAAGCAGTGGTCACGAAATTTTTTTGG
>JASDQU010505568.1:0-32811 GCA_032191745.1 Picea mariana | reverse complement strand
AACCATTGGTTTCCTGCTCAATGACATGTCAGATCTTGGTGCATTGTGTCCCCCTGGTGGTACATAAAACCACCATGGGACCCCCCTGTATCAGGGTTTTGTAGGTCCATTGTCGTGGTTCCACAGTGTTGGGTATGTGTTATATTCTTTGCATGAGTAGTAGTGTTTGAGTGCCTGCGTCGGGCGTGCAGGGGGGTAAGAGGGGGGGCCGCTAGGCCCCCCCTCGGGGGGTGCAGGGGGGCGGAGCCCCTCGCGCGGGGGTTCGGGGGCATCGCCCTCGAAAAAAAAATTTTGGGCCGACATATTTTCGTCAGTTTCGGGCTGACATATTATCGCCGGGCCGACATATTTCTGGGACGACATATTTCCGGGACCACATGATATTAGGTGGTTTTCGACACATGGTTTTTGCCGATGGTTTTCTATTTCCGGTTAAGGAATTAGGTTTTTGGACTAATCCAGGTCATTGGGTTAGGGTTTTGGATGCCGCTGGCTCCTATATGTATATTGTATTGTAAACAATGTAAAATAATGTGTATCAATATAATATATGCTGGTTTTCCCGGTTTGGGTTTCCAGGTGAAAAATCTCTGTGTAATGTTTGTATTTTCCATTGTATCTTTTCTGTTCTTTTCTGAATATCAGTTTGCAGTAGATATTGTACAAGGTTAGAATTTACACACAGGTAGTTAGACTCCCCACCACCATGGCTCCACCTCACCTGCCACCTACCACTTTCCACATATGCTAACACTACCATCATGTACCTACCATTGTTTCCATACCACCATGGTAGCACATGTCACCCTTCTTCCACATCAGTTGACATGTGGCATCCACATCATGTTGATGTCACCATACGAAAAAATACCTAAAATTTTCCAATTTTGCCAAAATTCCAAATTTCAAAAATGCCCAAAAACACTCAATTTCAAAATTATTTTCATGGCCTCCTTTGAATCTCTACAACCAAGATTACCATAGCCAATTTTTCCTTTTACATATGAACTCAACCTTTGTAAACTAAATTCAACTATTCCCCGTCACATTCCCCGTGAATTTAACTATAAAATTTGGGGCTTTTTCCCAATTTCACCCCAATTCGTAATTTCTTCCTCATACGCCATTGAAAAAATTGTAATAAGATTCATTATGACCAATTTGATGTTGTAGACAACTTAATACATCCATGCATGACTGATTAACCATCCTAGGTGTGACTTTCTTTCAATTATGTTCCGAAATTGGGGATTTTTTTACCAATCCCGCCACAGTAATTTCATCAAACATATTAGAGACATCCTCTAAAAACAAAATTTATGTAATTTTTATCTTCAGTGGTCTGTTAACTCAGCCCATGCAAGCTTAGTGTCGAAACCGAAGCTATGATACCACATTGTAACATCTCCATCACCCAAGCTAGGCCATGCCACACAAAATTCCAACTCTCTTATGCCATTTAATTAAATTATGATGCTCTGCATATGCACAGACATGCATTTATAACAAAAATAATTCAAAAACATAATTATAACATAAACGCATATCATAGATATGATAAATAATAGAAAAACATTTATAATAAACACATAAGATACACTTATCCTATGGATAAACCACCAATTAAGTGCAAACCTCATACTTTTCTCCTAGCCATAGACTGTGTTGCTCATAAACTCTCGGTAGCAGGTCACCCCCGAGATGGGGCTAGAAACTCCACCAAGGAAGTCTTCTTAAGTCTGGATAAGATCTAACTAGCACTGTAAAATCTCAGGTCAAGGTGCCAATTGCTGGAACTAGCCTACAACCTCTCATTTCCCACAACCTATCCCACCCCAAGAAGTGTGCTCCTTCTTTGCTCAATAGTCCTTCGACTTCCCCACTTCACTTCTGGGGATTCAAAAACAGGCTAGATAGGAAGTCTCAGATCTCTGTATCCATTTCCCAATAGACCGAGGGGACATTTCCCAACAGTTCTCTCACCTATAGAGAATTCTCACGGGCCTGACAACCCACTTCTTCAAAATGTAAACAGGCCTGACAACTTGTTTGTTCAGCTTAGACCACCCTGGTTCACTCGTTACCAACAACTCCAAAGTTTTCCCAGTACAGATATGTCTAGTGGAGAGAAGAATGTATGTATGGCTAGAGTGATGAGAGACTAATGAGAGAATGATGGGAAAATACACTATTTCCCAACTTTATGTATGCATGTTCCCAACTTAACGCTTATCATGTTGGGAACTATTGTGTCCCCACTTGGATGATGTGTTTCTCCATCCTTAGAACTTAGGATAAAATATCATATATCTTAGAATTTAAGAAATATTATTATAATATTTCCTTGGCTTAATCCCCCTTTTCCTAGACCCTTAGCCCTCTTTCCCTTATAGAGGAGTTCTAGCCCCCCATACTCTTTTGTCTGGTTGGTCTACAACAGTGATGTATTTTTTTATTAATATCCTAGTGTGATTACATATTACAAATATAGGTTGACTGGACTTTTAACATCTAGGCTCTCCAACCTAATTACCACACAGGCACTCTAGCCTTAAAACATATATACAAAGGCCTTCTGGCCCCAAAATATCCTGGCTTGCAAGCCTATATGTACATTTACAATTGGATTTCGACCTAGGGGTATTACAAAAAAATTTAGAATCCTGAGTTAACACAATGAAGTACATGTGGAAAATATTTCAAATCTTGACTCGTTATATTTTATGATATATTTCTTGTGGAAGTTAGCATTTTTGCACAAGTTATTTTTTGGTGATATTAAGATATTTTTTCGTTGTTAGCAAGCTCATTTTCAATTTTTTTTAGAGACATGTTTCAGTGTTTTTAATAACACAATATCTGTCATTAAGCGGGTAAAGCTATGGTTGGGAAAAATACACGTGGTTTGAAACACATTGTTTCATCTGGTTGGAGTCTCATGTAACCCTTGTTGGTACTCGTTTAAGTAGTATTGCATTAGTCAGTAGCTATAGATGGAATCTCACTTCCAAATACCTTTGGGTATATAGGAAGTCCCCTAGGTATACCTGAAACTAGCCTTAGATAAGCTATTAGGTCATCTTGTTGATGTAGTACACTAAGGATATCTGATACAGGAGCATCTCTCCACATCAGCCAGCCATCCAACCAACCA
Source organism: Picea mariana (assembly GCA_032191745.1). Lineage (NCBI taxonomy): Eukaryota > Viridiplantae > Streptophyta > Pinopsida > Pinales > Pinaceae > Picea > Picea mariana. The sequence continues at coordinate 29,657 of JASDQU010505568.1, read as the reverse complement.
CGTCGAGCGCACGCATTCAATGCTCAAGAGAGGCACAACCCTCATCTTTTATTTTGAATTGAATGTAATTTAATTGCTTAGGTTGTTGATCCATAGAGTCGTGCCTTTGCACAGGTTGTAGATAAGATAGGCCTTTAATGTTTGTAAGGCTGAGATCTAGATCCAGATGTTGGACTAGATATCCCATTAAATGTAATTGAATAGGGTAGGTAGATTGGAGGGAAGAGCTCTAAGAGCCTCCTCAGGTAAAAGAGATTTTGTATCTCATTTTGGTGGGAGAGAGTGGTTGTAGTTGTAGTGGAGTTGAGTTAGAATATATGAGTAGAGAGCAGAAGAGAAGAGCCGAGACCTTGTTACAGGCCGTGCTCAGGAACACCTTGTACAAACAGGCATTTTCCATTTAATATAAACAAAAGAAATTTTTCCTGCATGTATTTATGTGTTATGTGGATGTCTATGAGTGTTCTTTTATGCTATGAATTCATGTTGTAGATGTATGCTAGGCATTTGCAGGAGTTCTTGATTTCAGGCTTGAGAAGTCTTTGAGGCTTCACACCAGGAGGGTGTGAAAGAATGCTACGGTTTCTGATAGCCGTGCACAGAGATTCCACTTCTGGATTCTGTGGGTTCAGACAAAGACGTGTTGCAGCACAGGAACTAGAGTCAACAACTCAGGAGAAAGACCTCAAGGTTGTTGAATACCTTGGAGGCTAGGCTGTGGGAGAGAACACAATTGCAAACAGAAGATCTGAGGAGTTTTGTGAAGCTCTGCCAAGTGGGCATTGAGCATATGCACCATGGTGCATCGAGGAGAACTCGGTTGTGAGTTCAGAAAGAAACCAGAATCACTGAGGATTCTGAGAGCTCTACCAGGTGGGCATTGAGTAGGTGCATAGGTGCACAGAAGAGGACAGAACTGCTGGGAGTTCTAGGAGAAGATACTCTGCCAGGTGGGCATTGAGACAGTGTGCAGGCAGGCACAAAGGAGAAGAGAACTCTTTGAGTTCTGTATTGTGAAGGAAGAATCCACTGAGGAATATTCACAGGGTCACTGAACACCCTGCAGACTCAGCAAGAGGTTGCTTGAGCAGAGGGATAGCCAGGAGGGCATCCAAGCATTCTCCATTTGCAGGAGAAAGGAAGAGAGAGAAAATCCAAGCATTTGAGAAGCTCAAGAAAGACAGCACTGTGTGTGCGTGAAGACTCTGCAGAAGCGTAGACGCCGGAATCTCTTGAGGATTCGAAAGGAGTAAATCTTAGGAGGAGCAGCGTTGTGGAGAACGCACGGGGAGAACTCAAGATAAAGGAGTTCACAGAGGAAGAGAAGACAGAGGTTGAGGCCTTTGAGAAATTGGAATTCTTCCAAGTTCGGAAGAAAGCACAGAAGCTCAGGAGGGAGCACAGCAGTCATCGGATCGGCTGGAGAAAAGAGATCTGGACTGTTGGTTTCTACGTCCAGGAAGGAGCAGGAGGAGCGCACAGGAAGAAGGACGGATCTGCACCATCAGATCGGATCAAAGTAACCGACAGTCGTTAGATCGGCCAGAAACTACACGAGGTTTAAGCCCTCATAGGGAGAGGACAAAAGCCCTGACAGGCATCGGGATATCGGCACTTGGGATATCAGAGTTCTTGAGGTCGAAAGATCAAGGCTTTACAAGTCTCGAAACAGTGAAATAATCACAGTTGTTGATTTGAGGAAGGCCGCGTGTCACACGATCATCATTTCGAAGATTCGGGCATTGGGATTTGTGGAGGTGAAAGACCCAACAGGTATCAGGATATCGGTCATCAACATATCGGAGTTCGGCATTTCGCAAGTCCTGAAGACGAGAAAGTCGGGACATTTGAAGTCACGAAATTGCGAGATTGGATCAGGGCCATCCATTTGTCGGGATACATGTCAGAGATCTGAAGAAAGTCGGGGATCGACATTTCGTGAGTTCTGGAGACAAGGAGGACTTGCATTTCATAATCGCGAAGTCCGATTTTCTGAAAGAAAGGAAGAAAGCTCCATCGTGGGGCCAGTTGTCAGCATAGTGGAGAATCGGGATTCGAGAGATCGGCAGTCCCGAGGGCAATTGCATCTCGGTATGGAAAAGTCTGAAACCCTGATACGAGGTATGACTGCGGTCATATAGGGGAAGGTCACATGGACCACGAGCTTACCCCGGAGGGCTAACTGAAGTTAGAGCGCATCGGGATTTTGAAGCCAAAACCCTAAAAGGAGATAAGATTGCGGTCTTACGAGGACTAGTCATATGGACTAGGGGGCATAACCAGGAGGGGCTAAGGCCAAAAAGGAGCACATCAGAGATCGGGGATTCAAGAGGATAGGAACTCTTGACATCGGGGATCACGAAACCCCGAAACCCAAAATTAAATCAGGGAAAGGTCACAGGCGCGTGCAGAGGCCGTGACAGGGAAAAGAGTAGGACCTGTGGATCGGGTTTTCATCAGAGATTCCAACAGGGAATCGAATGAGATAATTCAGCTCAAAGGGGAATTTGAATGATCCTGTGAGCAGGAGCATGATGAGGTGGTGGTCGTGTGTCTCACTGCATCAAGTGGTATCAGATCCTGATTCTTGTCTGTATATTTCAGACGAGGGAGGCATAAGAGGTAAAGAGCACTCTGATACACATCAAGTGGTATCAGAGCTAGAACTATGTTTGTATATTTCAAGCAGAGAGGGGATCAAAAGAAAGAAGATAGAGCGTTGAAGACTCTGTAAGGATTTGTTTGCAGGTAGGCAACAGTCCGTAAGCAGTCAGGAAGACTGTAGGATGAAGCTGGAAACACTCTTGGTGCAGAGTGACAACAGCAGGTTTGCTAGGAGAGCAGATAGGGACAGCGCCATGACTATTGAAGGACATAGGCATGCTGGGAGGAAGAGCAAGGTAGAAAACCTTGCAGAAATGGATAAAGAGCTCATTGAAATAAGGGCAGACATAGAAAATCTTGAACTGCGGATGCTGTAGGATAAGAGGTCGAAATGGATGTGTGAATGGCCCATGAAGAAGCCGGAGATAAAATGGCCAGTCAAGGAGTTGATGGTCAGAAGACAGCGAAAGTTGTTAAGAGGGTGGTTGAGGTATGCTGAAAACCTTGACAGACCTGAGGAGATGGTTCAGGTATGTGAACCAGAGACTGGGAGAGGTCTCAATGATGAAGAGAATGAATTGGGATCGACTAAAGATCTCAAGAACTGCCAGGAGGGCAGAGAGGAAATTCCATATTTCCAGGTGGGCAAGGAGTTGATATCACTGCGGGATCTTAGAGATTGTCATGAGGATAGCCAGGAAATTTCACATTGCCAGCTGGGCAATGAAATGAGGTCGTTGTGGGATCCCAAAGACTACCAGGAAGGTAGCAGAAGGTTTCCAGTTTGTCAGGTGGGCAAGGAAACAGAGATGGAATTAGTTGATTCCATGGACTGCCAGGAGGGCAGCAGAGACATCCCATATTGCCAGGTGGGCAGGGATGAGTAGGTGAGTTTTGATCAGCCCGAGGAGTTGATCGAGCAGGTGAGCTCAGAGATGAGTTTGGATCAGCAGGTGCAGCTGACAAAGGAGGAGGATCTGAGGGATCTTCTAATGATTGGAGGAATTGGAATATTCCTACCACTTTCCCAGGAGGAGGCAAAAATCTATGTTGCAGATGTAGCAACCACAGAAGGACAGCTAGCTGAGACTGTCAAAGAAGGATTGGAGCAGATATCTAAAGCTGCCCAAGCAGAAGGAAAAGAGAATGAGCGTTCTGAGGAATGGCTCAATGATTTCGGCCAGGGAGCTAAAAAGAAAGAAGCTGCAGCACTGAAGCTAGCAGCAAAAGAAAAAGAGCAGGAAAATAGATTGCTCACTCCATGGGAGATGGAGTTGGAGATGCTGGAGGATTGGCTGAAAAATCCAGAGCCAGCAGGTGACTGCCATGAGCAGATGTTGGCAGAGGAGTATTCTGAGGAATGGCTCAAAATTTTCAGCCACAGAGATGAAAAGGTAATGAAGACTGCAGAGATGAACTCTATAGCAGGGTGGCAAGTTAACGCCACGGAAGATGAAGAATAATCATAGCCCAGGGAGCAGCTGGAGAAAGATGGAGACATACTAGGAAGGGGAATGACAGTAGCAGCACTGTCAAATGAAGATGAAGAAGATGGCATGGGAGATCACAGTGATCTGCCCATGTGCCAAAACTTTTTGCAGCTGAAGAGACTGCAAGAACAGGGCCAGCCATTAGAGCAGCTAGATGCAGTGATCAAGGAGATCAGAAGGCTAATGTTGAGGTCAGAAAAAACTGCCAGCAAGGAGCAGCTGAGCAGAAAGGAAGAAGCAGCAGCAGCAGCAGCAAGGAGATGGAGCAGATGAACAGCTCCATAGCATGATTTGGGATCCAGGAGGATTTCAACAGATGAGATGGGACGTGCATGAGCAGGATCTCATGATTTTACAGCTGAGGAGTATGTTGCAGGAGCATCTCTCCACGTCAGCCAACCAGCCACGTCAAGTGCACGCATTCAATGCTAAAGAGAGGCTCAGCCCTCATCTTTTATTTTGAATTGAATGTAATTTAATTACTTAGGTTGTTGAGCCATAGAGCCGTGCCTTTACGCAGGCTGTAGATAAGATAGGCCTTTAATGTTTGTAAGGCTGAGATCTAGATCGAGATGCTGGACTAGACAGCCCATTCAATGTAATTGAATAGGGTAGGTAGATTGGAGGGAAGAGCTCTACGAGCCCCCTCAGGTAAAAGAGATTTTGTATCTCATTTTGGTGGGAGAGAGTGGTTGTAGTTGTAGTGGATTTGAGTTAGAATCTGTGAGTAGAGAGCAGAAGAGAAGAGCCGAGACCTTGTTACAGACCGTGCTCAGGAACACCTTGTATAAACAGGCATTTTCCCTTTAATATAAACAGAAGCAGTTTTTCCTGCATGTATTTATGTGTTATGTGGATGTCTGTGAGTGTTCTTTTATGCTGTGAATTCATGTTGTAGATGTATGCTAGGAATTTGCAGGAGTTCTTGATTTCAGGCTTGAGAAGTCTTTGAGGCTTCACACCAGGAGGGTTTGACAGAACGCTACAGGTTCTGATATCCATGCACAGAGGTTGCACTTCTGAATTTTGTGGGTTCAGAAAAAGACGTGTTGTGGCACAGGAAATGGAGTCAACAACTCAGGAGAAAGACCTCAAGGTTTCTGAATACCTTGGAGGCTAGGTTGTGGGAGAGAACACAGTTGCAGACAGAAGCTCTAAGGAGTTCTGTGAAGCTCTGCCAAGTGGGCATTGAGCATATGCACCATGGTGCATCGAGGAGAACTCGGTTGTGAGTTTAGAAAGAAACCAGAATCATTGAGGATTCTGAGAGCTCTGCTAGGTGGGCATTGAGTAGGTGCATAGGTGCACAGAAGAGGACAGAACTGTTGGGAGTTCTGGGAGAAGATACTCTGCCAGGTGGGCATTGAGACAGTGTGCAGACAGGCACAAAGGAGAAGAGAACTCTTTGAGTTCTGTATTGTGAAGGAAGAATCCACTGAGGGATCTTCACAGGGTTACTGAACACCCTGCAGACTCAGCAAGAGGTTGCTTGAGCAGAGGGATAGCCAAGAGGGCATCCAAGAATTCTCCATTTACAGGAGAAAGGAAGAGAGAGAAAATCCCTTAGGGGTCTGAGCGTTTTAGAAGCTCAGGAGAGACAGCACTGTGTGTGTGCGAAGACTCTGCAGAAGCGCAGACGCCGAAATCCCTTGAGGATTCGAAAGGAGTAAAGCTCAGGAGGAACAGTGTTGTGGAGAACGCACAACGAGAACTTAAGGTAAAGGAGTTTGCAGAGGAAGAGAAGACAAAGGTTGAGGCCTTTGAGAAATTGGAATTCTTCCAAGTCTGGAAGAAAGCGCAGAAGCTTAGGAGGGAGAACAGCAGTCGTCGGATCGGCTGGAGAAAAGAGATCTGGACCGTTGGTTTCTACGTCCAGGAAGGAGCAGGAGGAGTGCACAGGAAGAAGGACGGATCTGCACCGTTAGATTGGATCAAAGTAATCGACAGCCATTGGATCGGCCAGAAACTGCATGAGGTTTAAGCCCTCGTAGGGAGAGGACAAAAGTCCCGACAGGCATCGGGATATCGGCACTTGGGATATCGGAGTTCTCGAGGTTGAAAGATCAAGGCTTTACAAGTCTCGAAACAGTGAAAGAATCGCAGCCATTGATTTGAGGAAGGCCGCGTGTCACGCGATCATCCATTTTGGAGATCCGGGCACTGGGATTCGTGGAGGTGAAATTCTCGACAGGTATCGGGATATCAGTCATTGTCATATCAGAGTTCGGTGTTTCGTGAGTCCTGAAGACGAGAAATTCGGGACATTTGAAGTCGCAAAATCGCGAGATTGGATCAGGGCCGTCCATTTGTCAGGATACGTGTTAGAGATCCGAAGAAAGTGGGGGATCGACATTTTATGAGTCCTGGAGGCAAGGAGGACTTGCATTTCGGAATCGCGAAGTCTGATTTTCTGAAAGAAAGGAGGAAAGCTCCATCATGGGGCCAGTTGTCAGCATAGCGGAGAATCGGGATTCGAGAGATCGGCAGTCCCGAGGGAAATTTCATCTCGATATGGAAAAGTCCGAAACCCCGATACGAGGTAGGACTGCATTCATATAGGGGAAGGTCGCGTGGACCACGATCTTAGCCCAAAGGGATAATTGAAGTTAGAGCGCATCGAGATTTTGAAGCCAAAACCCCGGAAGGAGATAAGACTGCGGTCTTACGAGGACTAGTCATATGGACTAGGGGGCATAACCAGGAGGGGCTAAGGCCAAAAGGAACACATTGGATATTGGGGATTCAAGAGGATAGGAACTCTTGACGTCGGGGATCATGAAACCCCAAAACCCAAAATTAAATCAGGAAAAGGTCACAGGCGCGTGCAGAGGCCGTGACAGGGAAAAGAGCAGGACCTGTGGATCGGGTTTTCATCAGAGATTCCAGCAGGGAATCGAATGAGCTAATTTGGCTCAAAGGGGAATTTGAACAATCCTGTGAGCAGGAGTGCGACGAGGTGGTGGTCGTGTGTCTCACTGCATCAATATCACTTGGGGAGACCACTATTTAGTACTTGGGTAGTCGCGTAGTATGGCTAAGGGAATGGTCGAGCCTCCTTAGTTAGTTCCCTGAGATATTGGGTGGAGTACTATTTTTGGACCTTGTACGTATATCATAGAGCTATAGCACCTAACACTCCCTTGTCCTTAGAATCCAGTAACTCTTTCCCATGGCTCCAAAGAAAGATCCAAAAATTACTTCACCAATTAAACCTCCAAAAATCTCTTCCATGACTCATGAATAAAATGAGGAGATACAAAACCAACTATACAAATTGGACAGTTGAATCAACGAATTGAATGATAGGTCAGTGAAAAAGGTTGATTTGGTAAATACCCAAACAAATATTGAAAGAAATATGGAACAATTGGAACATAAGATGGATGGAAAGTTGGAACATATGGAACAAAATATGGATGGAAAGTTGGAACATATGGAACAAAATATTATAGAATCCTTAAATGGGAGGATCCCTAAAACTGATAAGGTGTCTAAAGAGACTCAAGAAAATAAAGGTAATATTTAGGTTGAACAAATTTCCAATATTAAGAATTTTCTAGGGGGATTTAAATCCAATGGTGGAGTTACTTATGGATGGTTTCCAAAAGGAGTGAACCTTCCCAATGTTAAATTAAGGAAGTTTGATGGAACAAATGTCTTTACCTAGGTGAACCAAATAGAGCAATATTTTGAACTGCATAATATTATGGATGATAAGAAAAAGATTCACATAGAAACTTTGAACTTTGAGATAAAATCATATCAACGGTATCAATCGGTAGTTAAAATGAAGCCCCAATATTATCATTATACTTGGGGTTTATTTACAAGAGACTTAGAAGCACAATATTGGAAAGCTTGGGAATAAGTCTACGTCACTCAATTGACAAGAATCAAGGACTTAGGTGATATTGAAGATTATAATTCATAATTTCATATAGTGTCCACAAGGGTGGATAACATAAGTGATGAACATTTGTTGGAAGCTTACATGGGTGGATTAAAAGAAGACATTAAATGTGATATTTTCCTAAAAAATCTTGAAAATATTATGGAAGCTATGCAATTTTCTCGTCATATTGAAGTCAAGAATAAGGTTGCACACAATTCTACCATTGGAGCATATGAAATAAGCAAAGATTGTTTTAGGGTTCATAAGACAATCTTACCTCAACCTACTTGAATATCACATAAGGAAATGAGGGAAAGAAGAGCAAAAGGACTATGCTTTGGTTGTAACAAAAAATGGTCAAAGGGGCATAAATGGAAAGAAACAAAATTGTTCACCTTGGAAAATAATGATGAATAGGAAGTGAGGCATCTACACAAAGAAATGAGGAAGAAATTGATAACTTAAAAGAGAGGTAAATAGAAGTCGAAATTGTCCACAACATTGATTCAAATAGGTGTGAAATATATGTTCATACATTGGTAGGGTTGTCAACAACTCAAACCCTGAATATTATAGGTTACGTTAAGAAGCAAAAATTTATAATGATCATTGACTCAGGTAGTAGCCATAACTTTAATGACAAAAAATTAGCAAAGCACCTCAATTGTTTTGTATATCCAGTGACAAATTTTCAAGTTTTGATTGCTAATGGAGGGAGTATTGATTGTATGGGAAAATGCCAAAACATTAAACTAAGTATGGGAGAATATAATTTGGAAATCCCAATGTATACCATTCCCATTGGAGGTGTAAATGTTGTTATAGGGATTCAATGGTTGAGACCATTAGGTACAATTTATACAAACTAGAACAAATTATTCATGAGATTTGAATTGGAAGGGATCCAATAATAAATTAAAGGGTTAAAATATCGACCTTCTCAAGTCATTAGCTCTCATAGCATAGAAAGACCCCTAAAAAGGGTAGCAAGGGAGTTGTGGTTAAACGTTATTCAATGGAAGTTAAGAAAGAAGATGAAAATATTCAAGAGGAATTAGGATACACATTGGAAAAGCATTATGGGGTCTTCCAAGAAATTCCTAAAGGTATACCTCCATCTAGAGATCATGAACATCAAATCAAACTAATATTAAGAAGTACTCCACCAAATAAAATGTCTTATAGATATCATCATCAACAAAAAGTGGATATTGAGAAAATAGTACAAGACATGTTGGATTCGAGTATTATTCAACCAAGTAGGAGTTCATTTTCAGCTTCAATAGTGATGATGAGAAGAAAAGATAATTCTTGGAGGATGTGTCTTGATTATAGAGATCTAAACAAAATCACCATAAAGTGTAGACTCCCTATTCCAAATATTGATGAACTATTAGATGAGCGTCATGGAGTGGATTATTGTAGATATTAAATCAAGATACCAACAGATTAGATTAGGAAAATATGACATTCCCAAAACATATTTTAGAACTCACGATGGGAACTATGAGTTCTTGGTCATAACTTTTGAGTTGACTAATGTTCCTTTGACTTTTCAAAGACTTATGAACAACCCCATCTAGAAAGTTTTTTTTTGTTTTCTTTGATGATATGCATATCTATAGAAAAACATGTGGATAAATTCCTACAAATTCTTGATAACAATAAATTATATGTAAAAAGATCCAAATGTTGTTTTAGGAAATAAGAAGTTGAATATTTTGGTCATATTGTTTCAAAGGAAGGGGTTAAGGTGGATCCTCAAAATATCCAAGCTATTACAAAATGGCCTACTCCTAAGGACATCAAGAGTCTTAGAGGATTTTTGGGTCTTAGTGGATATTATCAAAAAATTGTTAAGAATTATGCACACAATTGATCCAGGTGGATATTGGTGGCCACCAACCTATTCCAAACTCCAGCTAGCTCATCTTGACAGTTTTAAGTTCAACACGTTTCTCTATAATGGGGACAATTCTTTGTAATTGTGGGTTCTGCATTTACAGGGTTGTCTTGAAGCCTACACAACATCCAGGTGGATATTGGTGCCCCCCCACCTATTCCAACTGGCTTATTTTGGAAGTTTTCATGTCAATACATCTTTGTGTACTTCCAGGGCCGTTTTGGGGCTCTAAATAGTGTTTTCTTGTCTTGCCACAGTCAAACTGTAGACGAAGTCAGATTTTGATGGAATAATGCGTATGAAAAAGTTACAACCATGAGAAGTTAATGTATTAACTTACCCCAACAGGGCCCACATGACTTTTGGTGCTTCGTCTCCTAGGGTTAGATTTTTGGATTTCTAGGGTTTTGGAATTCATATTTATCATAAAAAGGCCTTCAGAGCCTCATTGTAATCATCTTCTTGTGAATGAATGTATCCATCACATCTCTTCTTAGAGATAAGTTGTCACCATTCTAGCAAGTTCATTCACTCTGTATTTTTACAATCTTTGTACATTTCTTGCATTAATATAAATCATGTATTGTTGTATTTCTTTGTTTTTGGTAATATTTGTGTGTATTTCATTGTAATATATCTGCTTTCATTTCATTCTGAAAATAATCTGGATCAGTGGTATCAGAACAGGTTGCTCCTATTTGTTTTTTAGTGCATGCCCCCGATGAGGTCCGAGTATAGAAATTTGGGTCTCGACCTTGGCTCTCTTGAGGAAAATCGCTCTCGCACACCCAAGAAACCCTCTATGGTGGAAAAAAAGAAAAATGGTGTAATAGAATATTCTATTAACTTATTTCTTGAGCAAGCTCTCGTGCGATAGAGGGAAAAAATGATGGAGAATTTTTCCCACATCCTTCAACGCCTATTAATAGAAACAACTGCATCGTCATCAAGCAACCACTTTGGAGAAACCTCTCACTTCAAGGTACAAGTTAATTTTGATATTCCCATATTTGAACGTTAGATAGATGTGGATGCCTTAGAAAAATGGTTGAATCTAATAGAAGGTTATTTATTTGTTCACAATTTTTATGATAGGGAAAAGATCACCTTTGCACTCCTCAAGGCTCTCCCCCATGTCAAACATTGGTGGGAAAATTACTGAGAAAAAAGTTCCATAGAGGAATCTAGAATATATGGGGTCGAGCCCACTTGGGATTTTTTTGTGGATGCAGTCAAGGAACAATACTACATCGTTGATAACTATCAATACCAGTACATGAGATGGACCACACTATGGAAAGAGAAGAGCCAAACAATACCTGAGTTCACAAATAATGTCCATACCTTGCACACCAATATGGGTATCAAAGACTCCAAGCGGCATTTGGTTATGAAATACCATGGGGCTCTACATAAGTACATCCAAACCGAAATGGATTTCCTAAACATCTCATCATTGGGAGTTTCATATCGATATGCTGTCAAAATCGAGCAGAAATTTAGGCACCAGAACAAATGGTAGTTCGGGTCTATAAATATGCAACAACCAAAGCATGGTAAAGATGGCTCTAACCAACAGCCTCTTGACAACCAATCCCAGACATAGGAAAAGAAGGCTAAATGAAAGAAGAAGAATTACATTGGAAAGTGGTGTGACTTCCACAAAATCCCCTGGCACAACACCGATGAATGTCACTCAAAACAATCATTGGTGGTCGAGTTCAAATACAAGGAGTTGAACCCTGATTCATAATATGATCCAGAAAATATTGAAAACAAATAGATCATCAACACATACCCTACTACTACTGGTGTGACCATAATAATTCAACCAAAAGAACCAATAGATTTTGAAGAGGGGGAGCACATCTTCCATTCATAGAGGTGGGTGAAGATCACCCTATTTCATTTTATTGTTGATAGTGGCAGCCATAAAAACCTCATCTCAGCTGAGGTCATCAAAGACTTGGGGTTTTCAACAACACCACACCCCCATCCATACAACATCAGGTGGCATCACCAGGGATGAGATATCCATGTCAGCCAACAGTGTCACCTGTCCTATGGAATCCATCCCTTGAAGGATGAGGTAGTGTGTGATTTTTCTCATCTTGATGTATGTGATGTTGTTTTGGGCCAACCATATATGTGGAAACATCATGTTGTTTATGAGTCTCAACCTCGTAGTGTCATTATTACTCTAGGGTACTAGAGGTAGTTCCAACTATTGTTCCACCAAAATGGTGTTGTAAGGTAATCTTTCATACTACAAAATTCATCCTCTTCACAATCTGTTCAAAGGATGCACAGAAGGCCACTACAACCACATAAACCTCAACACCTTCTATCCAGCGGAAGCAAATTGCATAATATAGAGCAGATATTGTTTCTTCACCTACAATGGTTCCTACACAATGACCCATCAATCCTAAAGACAACAGATTGGTGGAACATATTCAACCCTACTAGCAACAGGTTCATGACATCCTTCCATAGACTAAGCAGTGCAACTTCTCCAACAAGGCACGCAACTCACCAAGATTCAGATTCAGAAAATAATTTCCCCTCTTCCCCGAGTGCTCAATGAAATGGACACCATTACTTCCTAAGGGGGGAGGATTAATCTAGGTGGACATTGGTGGCCACATACCTATTCCAAATTCCAACTGGCTCATCTTAACAGTTTTCAGTTCAGCACGTTTCTCTATAATGGGGAAAATTCTTTGTAATTGTGGGTTCTTCACTTGCGGGGTTGTCTTGAAGCCCTACATAGCATCCACGTGGATATTGGTGGCCTCCCACCTATTCCAGCTAGCTTATTTTGGAAGTTTTCATGTCAAAACATCTTTATGTACTTCCAAGGCCATTTTGGGGCTCTAAACAGTGTTTTATTGGCTTGCCACAGTCAAGTTGTAGTCTAAATTAGTGATTTATAGAATAACAAGTAGTTCTCAAAAATACCTTTCCAACGAGCTATCACATGCCTAAAACGGAGATCGTATGCAAAAGTTACGACCCTGGGAAGTTAATGTACTAACTTACCCCAATGGGGCCCACATGACTTTTGGCACTTTATTTCCTAGGGTTAGGTTTTTGGAATTCATGTTTATCATAAAAATGCCTTTAGAGCCTCATTGTAATCATCATCTTTCGAATGAGTGTAGTCATCACATCGCTTCTCAAAGATAAGATGCCACCATTCTAGTGAGTTCATTCACTTTGTATTTTTACAGCCTCTGTACATTTCTTTCATTAATAGAAATCATGTATTGTTGTATTTCTTTGTTTCTATAAATACTTGTGTGTATTTCATTGTAATACCTTTGCTTTCATTTCGTTCCGAAAATAATCAGGATCAGTGGTATCAGAGTAGGCTTCTCTTGATTATTTTCCAATTCATGTCCCTGATGAGGTCCGAGTATATCAAGTTCGGTCTCAAGCTTGTATTTCTTGAAGAAAATCACTCTGGCACTCCCAAGAAACCCTCTATGGGAGGAGAAAATAAAAACGATGGAGCAGAAGATTCTATTAACCTGTTGCTTGAGAAACCTCTCACGCAACAGAGGGACGAAATGATGGATAATTTCTCCCACGTCCTTCAACGCCTGCCAATAGCAACAACCGCATCTTCATTAAGCAACCACTTTGGAGGAACCTCTTCCTTCAAGGTACAAGTTAATTTTTATATTCTTGTATTTGAAGTTCAAATAGATGCAGATTCCTTAGAAAAATGGTTAAATATGTTAGAAGGTTATTTCTTTGCTCAGAATTTTTCCGACGGGGAAAAGATCACCTTCGCACTGCTCAAGGCTCTCCCTCATGTCAAACATTGGTGGGAAACTTACTGGAAGAAAACTTCCATAGAGGAATCTGGAATATATGGGGCAGAGCCCACTTGGGTTTTTTTTGTGGATGCGATCAAGGAACAATACTACCATGTTGATCAATATGAATACCAATACATGAGATGGACCACATTGCAGAAAGAGATGATCCAAATGGTCCCAAATTTCACAAATACTTTTCATGCCTTGGACACCAAATTGGGTATATCAAATACTCTGAGCAACATCTAGTTCTAAAATATCGTGGGGCTCTGCACAGAAGGCCACTACAACCATTGCAGCCTCGACACCTTCTATCCAGCAAAAGCATATTGCATAAGAGAAAGTAGATATTGTCCCTTCACCTACAATGGCGCCTAAAAAATGCCCCGTCAAACCTAGAGACAACAGGTTGGTGGAACAGTTTCAACCCCGCCAATAGCAGGTTCTTGACAGCCTTCCACAAACCAAGCAACACAACTTCTCCAACAAGGCACGCAACTCACCAAGATTCAGATTCAAAAAATTATTTCCCCTCTTCCTCTGGTGCTCAACACAATGGACACCATTGCTTCCTCAGAGGGGAGGATTAATCCAGGTGGATATTGATGGCCACCCACTTGTTCCAAACTCCAACTAGCTCATCTTGACAGTTTTGAGTTTAGCATGTTTCTTTGTAATGGGGACAATTCTTTGTAATTGTGGGTTCTGCACTTATGGGGTTGTCCTGAAGCCCTACATAGAATCTAGGTGGATATTGGTGGTCCCCCACCTATTCCAACTAGCTTATTTTGGAATTTCTTATGTCGGTACATTTTTTTGTACTTCTAGGGTCGCTTTGGGGCTCTAAACAGTGTTTTCTTTTCTTGCCATAGTCAAACTATAGACAGATTTAAATTTTGAGGACATAACGTTTAGCTCTCAAAAATATATTTCCAACGGGATATCACACACCAAAAACAGATATCATATGCAAAAGTTACGACCCCAGGAAGTTAATGTACTAACTTACCCCAACGGGGCACACATGAATTTTGGCACTTCATCTCCTAGGGTTAGGTTTTTAGATGTCTAGGGTTTTGTCGTTCATGTTTATCATAAAAAGGCCTTCAGAGCCTCATTGTAATCATCTTCTTGCGAATGAGTGTAGTCGTCACATCTCTTCTCAGAGATAATTTGCCACCATTCTAGCGAGTTCATTCACTCTGTATTTTTACAGTCTCTGTACATTTATTTCATTAATAGAAATCATGTATTATTGTATTTCTTTGTTTCTGAAAATTTTTGTGTGTATTTCATTGTAATATCTCTGCTTTCATTTCGTTTTGAAAATAATTCAGATCATTGGTATTAGAGTAGGATGCTCTTGATCATTTTTCAGTGTGTGTCCTCGACGAGGTCCAAGTATAGAAAGTTGGGTCTCGATCTTGTCTCTCTTGAGGAAAATCGCTTTCGCATGTCCAAGAAACCCTCTATGGTGGCAAAAAAGAAAAATGGTGGAGCAGAAGATTCTATTAGCCTATTGCTTGAGCAATCTCTCACGCAACAGAGAGATGAAATTATGGATAATTTTTCCCACATCCTTCAACACCTGTCGATAGCAACAGACGTATCTTCATCAAGTGGAGGAGCCTCTCCCTTCAAGGTACAAGTTAATTTTGATATTCCCGTATTTGAAGGTTAGATAGATGTAGATTCCTTAGAAAAATGGTTGAATCTACTAGAAGGTTATTTATGTGTTCACAATTTTTCTGACAAGGAAAAGATCACCTTCACACTCCTCAAGGATCTCCCCCATGTCAAACATTGGTGGGAAACTTATTAGGAGAAAACTTCCACAGAGGAATATGAAATATATGGGGTCGAGCCCACTTGGTAATTTTTTGTGGATGCGGTCAAGGAACAATACTACATTGTTGATAACTATGAAGACCATTACACGAGATGGACCAAAGTGCAGCAAGAGAAGAGCCAAACAATGTCAGAGTTCACAAATACTTTCCATGCCCTGGGCACCAAGCTGCATATCAAAGACTCTGAGCGACATTTGGTTCTGAAATACCGTGGGGCTCTTTATAGGTACATTCAAACTGAAATGGATTTCATAAACATCTCATCATTGGGAGTTGTCTATCAATATGCTATCAAATTCGAGTAGAAATTTAGGCACTAGAACAAATGGGAGTTTGGGTCTGCAAATACACAACAACCAAAGCATGGTAAATACATCCCTAACCAATAGCCTCTCGACAACCATTCCAAGACACAAGAAAAGAAGGGTAAAGGAAAGATGAAGAATGACATTGGGAAGTGGTGTGACTTCCACAAAATCCCCTGGCACAACACCGATGAATGTCACTCAAAACAATCATTAGTGGTCGAGGTCAAAGACGATTTGAACCCTGATTGATAATCTAATCCAGAAAATATCTAAAACAAACAGATCATCAACACAGACCCTACTACTATTGTCATGACCGCAACAATTCAACCAAAATCACCAGTAGATCCTGAAAAGAAGGAGTGCCTCTTCCATTCACATATGCAGGTGAAGGGGACCCCATTACATTTAATTGTTGATAGAGACAACCATAAGAACCTCATCTCAGCTGAGGTCGTCAAATAGTTGGGGTTGTCAACAACACCACACCCGCAGGCATACAACATCGGGTGGCGTCACCAGGGATGAGATATTTGTGTCAGCCAATAGTGTCGCTTATCCTATGGCATCCAATCCTTCAAGGATGAGGTAGTGTGTGATGTTTCCCCTCTTGATGTCTGTGATTTTTTTTTGTGCCAACCATATATGTAGAAACGTCATTTTGTTTATGAGTCTCGACCCCATAGTGTCATTATTACTATGGGGGGTCATCTCTACATGATACCAGAGGTAGTTCTAACTACTATTCCACCAATACAGTGTCACAAGGTAATATTTCATGCTACAAAATTCATCCTCTTCAGAGTCTGTTAAAAGGCTACACAGAAGGCCACTACAACCAGTGCATCCTCAGCACCTTCTATCCAGCAGAAGTAGATTGCAGAAGAGAAAGAATATGTTGTTCCTTCACCTACAATGGTGCCTACACAATGCCTCGTCAAGCCTAGATACAACAAGTTGGTGGAAAAGATTCAACCCTGCCAACAACAGGTTCGTGATAGCCTTCCACAAAATAAGTAGCGCAACTTCTCCAACAAGTCATGAAGATCACCATGATTCACATTCAGAAAATGCTTTCCCCTCTTCCTCGAGTGCTCAATGCAATGGAGACCATTTCTTCCTAGGGGGATTGATCCATGTGGATATTAGTGGCCACCCACCTATTCCAAATTCCAACTGGCTCATCTTAACAGTTTTCAGTTCAATACGTTTCTCTGTAATGGGGACAATTCTTTGTAATTATGGGTTCTGCACTTACGGGGTTGTCCTGAAGCCATACAAAGCATCCAAGTGGATATTGGTGGTAACCCACCTATTCCAACTGAATTATTTTGGAAGTTTTCATGTCAGTGCATCTTTATGTACTTCAAGGGCCATTGTGGGGCTCTAAACAATGTTTTCTTGGCTTGTCACAGTCAAATTGTAGATAGAGTCAAAGTTTGATGGCATAATGTGTAGTTCTTGAAAATACCTTTCCAACGGGGTATCACGCGCCTAAAATGGAGAACTTATGCAAAAGTTACGACCCCGTGAAGTAAATGTACTAACTTACCCCAACGTGGCCCTCATGGCTTTTGGTGCTTCATCGCCTAGGGTTAGGTTTTTTTATTTATAGGGTTTTGGCATTCATGTTTATCATAAAAAGGCCTTCAGAGCCTCATTGTAATCATATTCTTGTGAATGAGTGTAGTTTTCACATCTCTTCTCAGAGATAAGCTTCCACCATTCTAGCAAGTTCATTCACTCTATATTTTTACAATCTTTTCACATTTCTTTCATTAATAGAAATCATGTATTGTTGTATTTTTCTATTTCTAGAAATATTTGTGTGTATTTTATTGTAATCTCTCTACTTTCATTTCGTTCTGAAAATAATCTAGATCAGTGGTATCAGAGCAGGCTGCTCTTGATCGTTTTTCAGTGCATTTCTCGGACGATGTCCGAGTATAGCAAGTTGGGTCTCAATCTTGTCTCTGTTGAGGAAAATCGCTCTCACACACCCAAGAAACCCTCTATGGCAGTAGAAAATAAAAATGACAAAGAAAAATATTCTATTAACATGTTGCTTGAGCAAGCTCTCGCACGACAGAGGGATGAATTGATGGACAATTTTTCACACATCCTTTAAGACTTGCGGATAGTAGCAGGCACATCTTCATCAAGTGGCCACTTTGGAGGAACCTCTCCCTTCAAGGTACAAGATAATTTTGATATTCTTGTATTTGAAGATCAGATAGATGCGGATGCCTTAGAAAAATGGTTGATTTTGCTAGAATATTATTTCTCTATTCACAATTTTTTCGATAGGGAAAAGATCACCTTCACACTCCTCATAGATTATTTTGTGGATGTGTTCAAGGAACAATATTACCCTATTGATAACTATAAAAACCAGTACATGAGATGGAAGACACTATGGCAAGAGAAGAGCCAAACTGCGTTGGAGTTCACAAATACTTTCCATAACATGCGCACCAAGCTAGGTATTAAATACTCTAAGCGAAATTTGGTTCTGAAATACCGTGGGGCTCTGCATAGGTACATCTAAACCGAAATGGATTTCCTAAACATATCATCATTAGGAGTTGCTTATCGATATGTTGTCAAAATCGAGCAGAAGTTTAGGCACCATAACAAATGGGAGTTCAGGTTTGCAAATCCGAAACAACCAAAGCATGGTAAAGACAACCCTATCCAACATCCTCCCAACAACCATTCTAATACACAAGAAAAGAAGAGTAAATGAAATATGAAGAATGACACTAGGAAGTGGTGCGACTTCCACAAAATCCCCTGGCACAACACCGATGAATGTCGCTCGAAATAATCATTGGTGGTCAAGGTCAAAGACAAGGAGTCGAACCCCGATTCAAAATCTGATCCATAAATTAATTAAAACGGCCAGATCATTGATTCATACCCAACTGCTACTGTCGTGATCGCAACAATTCAACCAGAAGAACCAGTAGATCCTGAAGAGGGGGAGCACCTCTTCCATTCACATATGTGGATGAAGGGGACCCCATTGCATTTCACTGTTGATAGTGGCAGCCAAAAGAACCTCATCTTAGCTGAGGTCATCAAACAGTGTGGGTTGTCAACAACACCACACCCACAACCATACAACATTGGGTGGTTTCACGAGGGATGAGATCTTCATGTCATCCAACAGTGTCTCATGTCCTATGGCATCTGGCCCTTCAAGGATGAGGTAGTGTGTGATTTTTTGCCTCTTGATGTATGTGATTTTGTTTTGTTCCAACCATATATGTGGAAACGTCATGTTATTTATGAGTCTCAACCCCATAGTGTCATTATTACTCTGGGAGGTCAGCTCTACAGAATACCAGAGGTAGTTTTGACTATTGTTCCACCAAAATAGTGTCGCAAGGTCATCTCTCATACTGTAAAATTCATCCTCTTCAAATTCTACTCAAAGGATGCATAGAAAGCCACTACAACCACTATAGCCTCAACACCTTCTATCCAGCAAAAGAAGATTGCAGAAGAGAAAGAAGATATTTTTCCTTCACTTACAAGTGTGCCTACACAATGCCTCGGCAAGCCCAGAGACAACAGGTTGGTGGAACATATTCAACCCTGCCAACAACAGGTTCATGACAACCTTTCACTGACCAAGCAGTGCAACTTCTCCAAGAAGGCACACAACTGACCAAGATTCAGATTCAAAAAACACTCTCCCCTCTTCCCCAGGCATTCAATTCAATGGAGACCATTGCTTCCTAAGGGGGGAGGATTGATCCATGTGGATATTGGTGGCCACCCACCTGTTCCAAATTCCAACTGGCTCATCTTGACAGTTTTAAGTTCAACACATTTCACTGTAATGGGGACAATTCTTTGTAATTGTGGGTTCTGCACTTACGAGGCTATCATGAAGCCCTACATAGCATCTAGGTGGATATTGGTGGTTTCTCACCTATTCCAAATGGCTTATTTTGGAGGTTTTCATGTCAGTACACCTTTCTGTACTTCCAGGGTCGTTTTGGGGATCTAAACAGTGTTTTCTTGGCTTGCCACAGTCAAATCATAGATGGAGTTGGATTTTGAAGACCTAATGTGTATTTCTCGAAAATAAATTTCCAACAGGCTATCACATGCCTAAAACGGAGATCGTATGCAAAAGTTACGACCCCGGGAAGTTAATGTACTAACTTAATCCAACGGGGCCCACATGACTTTTGGCGCTTCATCTCCTAGGCTTAGGTTTTTCGATGTCTAGGGTTTTGGCATTCATGTTTATCATAAAAATTCCTTTAGAGCCTCATTGGAATCATCTTCTTGCAAATGAGTGTAGTCGTCACATCTCTTCTCGGGGATAAGTTGCTACCATTCTAGCGATTTCATTCACTCTGTATTTTCACAGTCTCTGTACATTTCTTTCATTAATAGAAATAATGTATTGTTGTATTTCTATGTTTCTGGAAATATTTGTGTGTATTTCATTGTAATATCTCTGCTTTCATTTCGTTCCGAAAATAATACAGATCATTGGTATCAAAGGAGGTTGTTGCTCTTGATCATTTTTCAGTGCATTTCCCCAATGAGGTCCGAGTATAGCAAGTTGGGTCTCGAGCTTGTCTCTCTTGAGGACAATCGCTCTCGCACACCCAAGAAACCCTCTATGGTGACAGAAAAGAAAAACAATGGAGCTGAAGATTCTATTAACCTGTCTTGTGCGACAGAGGGACAGAATGATGGAGAATTTTCCCACATCTTTCAACACTTGTCAATAGAAACAGGCGCATATTCATCAAGAGACCACTTTGGAGGAACCTCTCCCTTCAAGGTACAGGTTAATTTTAATATTCCCATATTTGAAGGTCAGATAGATGCAGATGCCTTATAAAAATAGTTGAATCTGTTAGAAGGTTATTTCTCTGTTCACAAATTTTCAAATAAGGAAAAGATCACATTTGCACTCCTCAAGCCTCTCCCCCATGTCAAACATTGGTCGAAAACTTATTGGGAGCAAAGTTCCATAGAGGAATCTAGAATATATGGGGTTGAGCCCACTTGGGATTTTTTTGTGGATGCGGTCAAGGAACAATACTACCTTATTGATAACTATGAAGATCGGTACATGAGATGGACCACACTGTGGCAAGAGAAGAGCCAAACAGTTTCGGATTTCACAAATACTTTTTATACCTTGTGCACCAAGCTAGGTATCAAAGACTCTGAGCGTCATTTGGTTCTGAAATATCATGGGGCTATGCATAGGTACATCCAAACCGAAATGAATTTCTTAAATATCTCATCATTGGGAGTTGCCTATCGATGTGTTGTCAAAATCGAGCAGCAATTTAGGCACCAGAACAAATGGGAGTTCTAGTATGCAAATCCACAACAACCAAAGCATGGTAAAGACGACCCTAACCAACAGCCTCCTGATAACCAATCCAAGACTCAAGAAAAGAAGGGTAAAGGAAAAATAAAGAATGAAATTGGGAAGTGGTGTGACTTCCACAAGATCCCCTAGAACAACATCGATGAATGTCTGTCGAAACAGTCATTAGTGGCCAAGGTCAAAGATAAGGAGATGAACCCGGATTCAAAACCTGATCCAAATAATATTGAAAATAGACAGATCATCGACAAAGACCCTACTTATATTGTTGCGAACACAACAATTCAACCAGAAGAACCAATAGATCCTGAAGAGGGGGAGTGCCTCTTCCATTCACAAATGTGGGTGAAGGGGACCCTGTTGCATTTCATTGTTGATAGAGACAGCTAGAAGAACTTCATCTTAGTTGAGGTCGTCAAACAGTTGGGGTTGTCAAAAACACCACATCCGCATCCATACAACATTGGGTGGCTTTACCAGGGAAGAAATCTATGTGTCATCCAGCAGTGTTTCCTGTCCTATGGAATCCGACCCTTCAAGGATGAGGTAGTGTGTGATGTTTTCCCTCTTGATGTCTATGATGTTTTTTTTTGCCAACCATATATGTGGAAACGTCATGTTGTTTATGAGTCTCGACCCCATAGTGTCATCATTACTCTGGGGGTTCATCTCTAAAGGATACCCGAGGTAGTTTCGACTACTTTTCCACCAAAACAATGCCACAAGGTAATCTCTCATACTGCAAAATTCATCATCTTCACAGTTTGTTCAAAATATACACAGAAGGTCACTACAACCACTATAGCCTCAACACCTTCTATCCAGCAGAAGCATATTGTATAAGAGAAAGCATATATTTTTCCTTCACCTACAATGGTGCCTACACAATGCCTCGTCAAACCCAGAGACAACAGGTTGGTGCAACAGATTCAACCTTGCCAGCAATAGATTCGTGACAGCCTTCCAAAGACCAAGTAGCGTAACTTCTCCAATAAGGCATGCAGATCACCAAGATTCAGATTCAGAAAATGCTTTCCCCTCTTCCCCAGGCACTCAATGCAATGGAGACCATTGCTTCCTAAGGGGGGAGGATTGATCCAGGTGGATATTGGTGACCACCCACCTGTTCCAAATTCCAACTGGCTCATCTTGATAGTTTTTAGTTCAGCACGTTTCTTTGTAATGGGGACAATTCTTTGTAATTGTGGGTTCTACACTTACGGGGTTGTTCTGAATCCCTACATAGAATCCAGTTGGATATTAGTGGTTGCCCACCTATTCCAACTGGCTTATTTTGGAAGTTTTCATGTTAGTACATCTTTCTGTACTTCCAGGGTTGTTTTGGGGCTCTAAACAGTGTTTTGTTAGCTTTCCACAATCAAACTGTACACGGAGTCATAGTTTGATGGAATAATGCATAGTTCTCAAAAATATGTTTCCAACAGGATATCACATGCCTAAAATGGAGATTGTATGAAAAATTTATAACCTCGAGAAATTAATGTACTAACTTACCCCAACAGGGCCCACATGACTTTTGGCGCTTTTTTATCCTAGGGTTAGGTTTTTGGATTTCTATGGTTTTAACATTCATATTTATCATAAAAATTCCTTCAAAGCCTCATTGTAATCATCTTCTTGTGAATGATTGTAGTCGTCACATCTCTTATCAGAGATAAGCTGCCACCATTCTAGCTAGTTCATTCACTCTTTATTTTTACAGTCTCTGTACATTTATTTCATTAATAGAAATCATGTATTGTTTTATTTCTCTGTTTCTGGCAATATGTTTGTGTATTTCATCGTAATATCTCTGATTTCATTTGGTTCTGAAAATAATTTGGATTAACAATGCAGGCCCACTCACATCTCTCTTGAAGAAAAATTCATTTGTATGGAATGATAAGGTTACTTTGGCATTCTCTCTCTTAAAGGATGCCATGTCTTCTACACCAGTATTGGAAACACCTGATTTTGGTAAAACATTCATAGTAGAATGTGATGCATCGGGACTAGGAAAGGGAGCAGTATTCACATAAGAAGGGAGACCAATGGATTTTGAAATCAAACAATTCAAGGGAAGAGATTTGGTGAAAACTACATAAGAAAAATAAATGGAAGAAATTTTACATGAAATAAAAAAAAAATGGTGACTATATCTCATTGGGAGGCAGTTTAAAGTCAAGATAAACCATGATAGGCTAAAGTAATTTTTGGAGTAAAGATTGTCATTAGAAGATTAAAAAAAATGGGTAGAAAAAAAGCAAGGGTTTGATTTTGAAATAATATACAAAAAGGGGAGGACAATATAGTAGTAGATTCTCTTTCTAGAATAGAAGAAGCCTCAATATTATATTCTATTATCTCTTCTATTCATGAATGGCTGGAAGAAGCTCGCCATGAATGGAAAAATGGAAACATTGCTAAATAAAAATTACAATGTATAAAGGAATGGATGATATACTTTGGTAAAAGAATATTTTTGTTCCCTCAATCAAAGTTGAAGCAAAAAATATGAAGGGATTCCCATGACTCTCCAATAGCAGGATATGCAGGGTTTCTTAAAACATATGAAAGGATCAAAAAATATTTCTTTTAGGAAGGAATGAAGAAAGATATTCAAAATTTTGTAAGAGAATGTTATCTTTCCAAAGAAATAAAGGAGAGACGGTAAAATCTCCATGGTTACTTCAGCAATTACAAATACCTAATCAAAGATGGGAAGAGATATCAATGGACTTCATTACAAGGTTACCAAAATCTAAAGGTAAGGATGTCATTTTTGTGGTCATTGATAGAATCACAAAATATGCACATTTTTGTGGAATTTAAAGCACATATACAACAAGCCAAGTGGAAGAAGTGTTCATGAAGGAAATTCGTAGACTTCATGGTCTTCCTAAAGTAATAGTGAGTGACAAAGATCCAAAATTCACAAGAAATTTTTGGAAAGAATTATGGAAGATGAGTGGAACAACACTAGATATGAGTTCAACATAGCATCCACAAATAGATGGTCAAACAAAAATAGTTAAGAAAAATTTAGAGGGTTATCTACGATGTTAATTTTCCAACAAGAAATTTGAATGGATGAAGTGGCTTCCTCTTGCAGAATGGTGGTATAATACTACCTATCACACATCTACTAAAATGTCCCCATTTCAGGCCCTTTACGAATATTTGGCTCCCTAGTATCTCATACTTTTTGCAAGATAAGTCCAAAGTACCAAAAATAGAGTCACATATGGAGAATACGAAAGAAACTTTGAAAATTCTTAAGGAAAACCTTCAAATGGTGCAAAACAGGATGAAACAACAAGTAGATCAACATTGAAGTGAAAGACAATTTGAGGAGGGTGATAGTGTATTTTTTAGACTACAACCTTATAAGTGATCCACACTCAAGCAAAAGAAGAATCAGAAATTAACTCCAAAATTTTATTGACCCTACAAAATTATTCACATGATTGGACAAGTGGCGTATGAGTTAGATTTTCCTTCTTCTCGCATTCATAAGGTTTTTCTTGTATCTTGCCTATAAAAGGTTTTGGGACAAACTATGCAAGTGCAAATAGAATTTCTAGAATTAGATGAAGAAGGGAAGTTGATTCTTGAACCAAAAAAAGTTATAGATTAGCGTTCTCTATCTCTTCAGAATAGAACCATTATGGTGTACCTAATCAAGTGGAATAATATGCCTCTAGAAGAAGCTACATGGTAAAATGAGCAATTCGTGAAGAAACGCCCTCAATTACAAGATTTGAGGGAATTTTTTTTTAAAGAAGGGGGCTATGTTAAGGCCCTTGGGCCCCTTTGTTGAGGCCCTAATAAGCATTCATTATTGGTTTATTTTTTATATTAGTAGGTTGACTAGAACTTTTCATTGTACCCTTTGTCTAGTCTTATATATATACCAAGGAGACCTAGACTTAGGATCATCATATCTTGTCTTCTGAATTTGATATATTGTAAAAGGAGGTTTCCCCCTTGAAGTGGACTATATTCATGGACCTTTTATCATTCTCAAGGTGTTGTTTCATAACACATTTGATGTGTTGTCTCCTTCTCCTTAATATTTGCTTGAATAGAATTGATTAACATCCTATGCTTTGAGGTTGTAGAGTGAGAATATTTACTAAGGTTTATAACCATGTCCCTTAACATATTACATTCTACTTCCAACACATCTATTTTTTGGTTTTGTTAAACTAGACCATTCATCATTGTTTGATTTTTAGAAGTGCATTGATGTTCATTTTCATGAACCTTGTTGGTGACCGAGAAAAGATAGGTTTTGTTGCATTGAATCGACTCTTCATGCATTCAAAGAACCCTTCATATTTCCCGAGCTTCCTTGTAGTTCATTAATGTTACACCCAAGGTAGAGGTGGTTGAAGATAACAGAGTTGTGAAATCCAAATTGGTGCCAAGTTGTCTTGGGAGATCCCCAGATCCAACCCATAGAAAAGTCCCCTTGCTCCACAAATTGAAAAAAAAAATCTACCTAGACACTAGAAATCTAGATATTTCTAGAACCATAATTAAAAGACCAATGCATATAAAGCCCAATAAAACTAGTGAAGCATATCCCATAAGTTGAGAGACCAATGCACTGAGTGACAAGAACTTATTGTAAGTATAACTCAAAGAGTTAGAGAGATTAATACCAAGAAATAACTGAGGAGAAATCACCAAGATATTGTAGAATAGATGATCTTAGCTAGAACTAGAGAACAATAACATATTCCAAGAACTACAACACAAACAGATTCCAAGAACCATAGCACAATAATATATATCCACTAAAAACACCCTAATGTTAAAGCCTTCATAACAAAATTCCAATATACCAACCAGAGACCAAGAGAAACTCTTACCAAGTAAAGTCTAGGTTGAATGACCTTGCTCCAAAAGCCACTATGAAATCCTTCCATGCTCTACTTCATTATCCCACCTTTCCAACAAAAAACATCAATGAAGGATTCAATAGATATGACTATATTTATTTTGAGTATGTGAGTGGGAGGGGGGCTTGTCCTTTCGAATCCCATCACTGTGCTTAAGGTCTAATATGGATGATGTCGAAGCAAGTGGTGATTAAAGGTGATGTTATGTGGCTTCATTCCATAACCTTAGGGAATTGGGGAATTATATAATGAAACCACCCCCCATTTTTTGTAAAGTCCCTTTATTAAGAGAGGTGGCCTTGATGGCTAGGGAGTCAACATGGAAGTTGAGTTCTCTCGAGACCTAGAAGTATGAAAACTTGTTCAAGTTGTTGACCTTCTTATTGATTCAACAATGATTGTAGCAAACTTGATATTAGTCGAGATTGGTTTCAAGGCCATCAAATTGATAATCATGCTTGAATCTCCTATGATGGTCAGAGATTTTATACTAGATTCATTTTCTAATAGAAGACCTAGAAGACCTTAGTAAAGAGCATAGACCTTGACTTGGTTGTTTGTGGATTTTTCTAATCCCTAAGAAAATGTTGTTTCGAATTTTCCCTTGAATGGTCTTTCCCACACCTACCACCCCTTATAACATTTCTCCGTTTAACCATGCAAATGAAACATATATATATAATGTGTGGGGGTGGGACAAATATTAGAAAAATGTAATTATACATTTCTCTAATATTTGTCCCACTCTAACCCTCATATATATATATATATATAAGTTATTCATATAAACAAATATTTGTGATGATTTTTAGGTTATATTTCACCTACTTAAATAAGATAGTTATGTGAAATTGGTATATTAAATTGCATTTCTTAATTTAATGATATGATTAAGAAGAGGGTTGGTTAGGTTAGGTTATTATTCACATGTCATGTCTATTGAGTAGATATGTCACTTGTATCCACTTTTTATTTTCATTCATGGGATATTTATAGCATGTTCAAACAACATTATACATATTAGGCAAGACCTTGGTTTTTCTTTCATGAATCTTTGTTATGTGTTAATTTGATTTGTAATACAAATTTTTAATAAGATTTATATAAATAATAAAAAAAATCAAAGTTTTGTAGATGAAAAAAACCAATGTTAATATTTATTACTCAAATTTAATCAAAGCTTGTCAAAACTTAATCCCTTTTTCTTTCATTGTCAAATCATGATCCCTTTTCCTTTAATTGTCACTACCATAGTATATGTGATTAGTGAAAAGATTCAATGTCGAATGTTTATGACGTAAATTTAATCAAAGCTTTCCGAGACTTAATTCATTTTCCTTTAATAACGGCCACTACCATAGCATATGTGATAATCTAATCAAGGTATAAAAAACTTGATAATTGTACAAGTAAAATCTCTTTGTGGCAATCAAATTAGGAGGTTTTTATTTATAAAAAAAAGTTATTATTTAAAGATTGAAAAGATTTATAAGTGAAAATAAATAAATAGAGTTAGGCTATATAAACATAGTTTTTTTAAATTAGTTTTTTTTTTTTTTAATTATGATGAGGTCAATATGTTTAAATTTAGCATTATTAGGGAGCTACATAGTAAGGTAATCTTGTAACAAGTTAATTCTCTTTCCTATCACAAATTTGATAAGAATTTGATAGAAATTTTAGGCATGAGCAAAGTTATACCATGATCCGAGATCTATGTATGGTGAAACCACGCTCTAGAGGTTTTGTCTAATTCTAAATCGACCTAGATTGTCAAAAATCCTATTAGAGTTCCATATAGATGAGAACTCTAACTTTATCTATTGTTAAATTTCGACAACTGAAAGGAGATTTGCTACAAGATTAGATGGTTTTGAGAACCACTAGCACCATTCAATTTAGTCACCTTTAATTTAGAAGTAATGAGTAAATGCATCTATATTGTCAAATGTTAAGCCCTAATATTGGCTCATTACCCCTTAATTGGGGCATATTGTATTAGTAATGTTATTTTATTTATGTCGGCTTTAGGCCATTAGTTGTAATTATACCTCCTAGTCTCCTATGTATACCAAGGAGATATTTTCATTTTGAATCATCTTATACTTGAACATTTAAGTGGGGTAAAAGGAGGTTTCCCCCTCGAAGAGGCTTATTATATGAAATTATCTCTTTTTCAAGGCGTTGAGTACTTTTTCTGAGGTTTTTCTATGCTATATTGATATTTGGTTCTTAACATATGGTATCAAAGCTCAAGGTCTTGGGGTTTTGTTGCTACATCTAAGACACCTTGGCATTTTCACTATAATTTTTTTTCTACAATGTTTCAGAAGGAACGGCTTTGTTGGATATTTAGTAGACAGATCAAGGTACGTTGTGTTCAAAATTCAGATCCTGAGGCCTTATACTATCCAAGATACAGCCTATACAAGATAGGGTTTTGGAATCCTACTGAAATGAGTCATTGCCGAATTTTCGCTATAAAAACTTTTCTGTAACGTTTCAGACCCTGAACTCTGGAGACTATTTACAGAAATTAGTAAGGTATTTGTGGTAAAAATTTCAGCTTCTCGATCATCTTAAATTTGTAGATACACCTTGTGTAAGATAGGGTATCTAACTAGTCCTATTGACTAGTCTCAAGAAGGTGTTCTAGGTAAAACAATCATAACTTTTTCCTAGAGTATCCAAATTGAGTGGGATTGGTTTCATTGGATCGTGGATAGTCTGTAGTATTTTTGGTGCGAGTTTCAGAATTTTATATCAATTATTTTGTGCGGGGCACGCTATACAAGTGAGATCTCCTAGAAAGGCCAAAAATCGGCAAGTTGTGGGGAAGTTACCGTAAATTCCACTTGGCACATCCAATTTTGATCAGACCTGTGTCATTATAGAGAAGAAATATCAGAGAACTACATAAAATAAAGTTTCATACCCAGAAGGGACAAAACTTGGGAGATACAACATAAGACATATTGTCTAGCAGAACCACCTCAAAATCAAGGTTCAAAAGTGATACTTGGCCAACATGCCACCCAAAAAGGGAACTTCTACACCAAATAAGCCTCCAAAAAATCCTACTTGGAATCTTGAAGAAGGTGAAGAAATGCGTAAGGACATAAATGATTTACCAAAGAATATAGTAACAAAAGATGAACTACAAGAGATGATGGAGGGTTTAAAAGGGGAGATCATGGAAGTATTGAAAAATTTCGTAACAGAGAAGACACCTGAAAGTGAAAATGCATCCCATGAAATTCATGATGAGGACACAAGGAAGGTGAATCAAGAATGGAGAAACTCCAACTTTGGTTTGAAGACCAACCACGTTCCAAAGATTGATATGAGGAAGTTTGATGGCAAGGACCCAATCACATGGATACTTCAGATGGAGCAATTCTTTGATCTCCATAATGTGCCACATACACAAAAGGTACGAATTGCTTCTTTATATTTAGAACCTAATCAATTTGTATGGTATCGATGGCTTTGTTCTCGCAAATCA